>CM023450.1:170484766-170724766 GCA_013339765.2 Haemaphysalis longicornis
CGAAGGTTTTATTCTGCGAACTCGCTGACTGTCAGATGCATTTGATTTTTCCGGTCTGTGCGAAGAGCCACGCACACGCACTCGCACAAAAAGTTGAAGGTTGGTTGGTTACCGCTGAAAGTATTTAAATTCCTGTGAGTAATTGATGAATAGGCTGGTTCCAAGACTGATGAAGTCACAAGAGGGGTGGCCGTAGCAAGGCGATTTTGACAAAGACTTTTTGGCGTCGCTTCCTGAGTTGTACTGTGGTACAGTTCAGGAACTCGGGTACAACTCGGGTACAACTGAAGAACCTCATCACCGGCTGTTTAGCTGCACGGTGCAAGGAGTGCATTAGTGCGAGTATTTTGAACATGACTGAGTTGTTTCCGGGATTGTTTGGGCTTAATCTGCTTATAAATTACTGCAGCAGTGACGAACAAACAAAGGGAGAAGAAGCAGATGATGCTAGGCATCAGTCATCATCTCTTTCCAAAATGCGTGCGCGCGCTGACGTCCAGCTCCATCACTTCGGCAGTATCATACGTCGCATGAGCTGTTGTCGTTGTCAACTTGCTTTATGGTTGACTTAGCTGTCTACATTACTGTCTGCTTGGGGCATTGCTGTGCACTGAGGTAAACTCTGGATTACCGGTAGCCAAAAGGTTGTTACAATGCAAGTAAAAGTCCGCAGCCAAACCAGCAGTGACACTTGTAGCATCCCTTCGTTTGAAACACAATGAAAAACACGGATGGCGAGCTCAAAGTACACAGGATAGCGCCTGTCCTGTCCTCAAAGTAGAGCCACACGGCATTCCATCGTAGCGCCTGTCATCGCGGTGTCCCACAGAGACTTGGAAAGCCAAGCGGTTTACATGGCCATAAGCATTCCAAGCTCGTGAACCGCTCGCACTTGTAATTCATCTCCCCTTTGTTTAGTGCAAAGAAAACTGCAGCTACATTTGATGCGAAATGTGCGTAACTAACCGGCAGCGCCCATGTTGATTTAGTTAGGAATGCTCGTTGGGTTGGTTTTTAGATAGTGAGTGTGAAAAACTGCCAGTGCAACGCCGGCAAGTGTGGGAGGAAAAGCAAGCACAAAAAGACCAGAACTCCCGCTGGCGCAGTTTCGGGCAGGAGGCGCGCGAGCACTGCGAAGGCGGGAAGTTTGAAACGCGTTTGGTGGTAGCAGTGAGCGGATAACGGCGCTACAGCCCAGTATGGCGAATCACTGCTCTGCTCTGCACTTCCGACAGCTTTCACGTTGAGTGGAACGGCTTTAATTTTTTTTTCGTTGCACTTCAAACCATGGGATGCTACTCGCCAACTAGCCCAGCAGGAAGTTCTACATGCAGCATGCTAACGTGACTGCAACCTCACTGCAGATGCACGTGCTGTTTCACGTGATTGACATGTCATGATCATGCAGAACACATGCGCGTGGTGGCATTACGTGATTGGTGATTGCACTCTTACCTTACACTCTTCAGGGGCCATGAAGACAAAATACCACCTTGTTTAGTTTGGAAGCACTTGCCTGATACGGGAAGGAGTGCCGTAATATGGGCAAGCACTAAAAGCGTAGTTATCAATGAACCGAGTGCATGTTAGCGTTCAGGTGATACGATCGCCTAACTAGGGGTCCCACTGCTGTCGCCCAGTTATGTTTCTTGGCTTGCGGCTTAGGTTGGTGGCCGCCAATCGCCACTGCTCTGTATGTTTTATTCAATATCTAGATTATTTGTTTGAAGTTTGTGATGAAATTCCCCTGTTGTGCCTTGCAGCTTGTGGTGGGCAGCGACAAGGTGGCCAGCCTGGGCGTTCCCCTGGCCCAGCTGAGCCTGGCGCTGAGTCGGCCAGGCGAACCTAAGCTTCAAGACGTCTCCCTCGAGATGGGCACAGCGGAAATGGAGCGGCTCATCGCAGCACTGGAGGCTGCACACAAGGTGGGACGGTGTGTCTGGCCCCTTTCGTATGAACTACATTGTCAGAGGCGCTGGTGCTTTTGGTGGCACACTCGCGCATTAGGGAAAAACATTGCAGGGACACATAAGCACTCCTTATGACATTACGATGCGGAAGGATGAGTGTCTCATTGCCAAATACTATTGTCTTTTCATTATCACCATCATCCCTTACCTTTTGTGCCTTTTTCTTTTTTTCTCCGTTACTATGGGGTGACATGTACAGGGGCCGTCATAAGTAATTGGAATGAAGATTTGTGAATATCACAGAATATTTGTCTTACTGGCTTTATGACAGCCATTACCAGTTTACTGAAAGCTTTTTCTATTAGGGACGATTCCTTTAAACGCACACCAATTCAGCCAGGCAGTTTCCAGAAGAAAACATTTCTGTAAATTTACAAAACCGTGTTCCAATTACTTTTGACGGCTTCTGTGCAGCCATGGAATCTGAACTTGTAAATACGAACCAGGACACGCAAAATTAAAAAACACTGTTTAAGGAGATCCAATAATGGCCCGCTGATGGTATACTATTTGGAAAGGCACATTGCTAAACTTTGTTACTGTGATAAAGCCGCGGAAAGTTAGACTTGCGTGGAAAGCAATCGCGCTATTTGTGTCTTCTGGTTCGTATTTTCGTTTTTGCATTTCATTTGTCCGTCACTGTACGTGCATTTGTACCGCTGAGCAAAGAGGACAATTAGTGGGAACCTACTTTGCTACTCGCCTTATAGCGACTTCTGTAATTGGCATGCCTAAACTAGCTACTCACGTAGGTCTCTAAACATGTTTTCAACACGTGCCTCCAAGTCAAAGGCCAAAACACATTCACTAAGTCCACCTTTATTCAGTGACATTATGCATACCTGTCCCACGTTCCGGAGGTCCTCGGTTCGAATCCCACCCGTACTCAAACTTACCCTACTTTGTTTTTAAATTAATTGTACTCGGTGACTTGGTAAGAACAACAATGGTCGTGGGACTGCACTTTTGTTTGTATCGGTGCATGGACCAATTGCTGGAAATCTGGTGTGCAAAGCAAAAGAGGCAAAGATGTCAGTACGCACGTATTTTGAAACGAGCGCGCAAGCTTGACATGCGGGATCACCTGCTGTGTTACCGAGCCTGGTTTTCACTATTTCACTCATTTAACCCTTTCACTGTTGGGTGTTTCTGGCTGTGACACACCCGCAGTGTCAGCTTGGTGTCCAAAATATGAGGGAAAGAACATAGTGATTTATTTGACTATGGATAGCGTCTGGAACGTAACTCATCGAAAAGAAAGTGCTTGGGTGAGACATGGCTTTTCTTCCAGATATTTTCTTCCCCACCGTTTTAACATCAGAATCTGACACTGTGGAACTTGCACCCCTTCCTCACACGAGAAACTCTCAGAGGGCGTATCTGAGCTCGGCTCATATTCCGATCGGAATCGAAGAACAATCACTCCTGCCCGCAGTTGAAGGCCCCGTGCGATCAGGCATCTGAAAGTAAACGCACGCGTGGAGGGAACACTTTCAGCAGCTCGCACGACACACAGAAAATGAGTGAGCGAAAGGCGCGATTGAGTCATGTTTCAGTCTATTGTAGAGGCAACGGCGGGCTGGGCTAACCTGGCCCGTCATAGGAAACGCGGGAAAAGAATAATAAAAAAAACAACGTAGAAACCCTTTGCGGATGCCACCACAACCCTTGCACCCGTAATTGCACGTGTGCTGCTAGGTCACTCATCCTGACAGAGTACAGCGTGCGGAGCAACCAAGCCCCCCTGCAACAAAGGGTGGGCGCGATTGCTCCGTAGTCTTCAATGTACCATCGTAGAGAGTATCGAGTGAGAGTACGAGCTACTAGAAAGATTGGCAGAAGGCGCGAACAGTCCAGGCATGCTCGCTTTGCACAATGGCCGAATTTTTGAACACACAATGGAAAACATACCGGTACATCAGTGACGCTACGGAGGGGAAATGCGAAAACGTAGTGGTACGTCAGTGAGAGTGAAAGGGTTAATGGTACAGTAGGTGGCATAAAATAGAAGAATGTGCTCTGCAATAGCATATTTATGTTCGCTAGAGTTCAGAATGATCATCAGTTTGCACATAATGCTTCTAATGACTGTTCGACTTGATCAACTTGTCGTTTTGCGCTGCGGCACGAAGGAGAGAGGGCAGAAGTCGCATTTGAAACTTTTTCACAGTCATGGTTGAAGTCACAACTTGAGCAGACAACATTCGTGAGCCCAGTTTTGTCGCTTCTTATCCCATAGTGCCGTTCTTGAAAGAACAGCTGTGCTTAGAGTGGGGTTCTTGCTGGAAACTGTCTGCCGATCTGAATGCACTGTATAGAAGCGATGGCGGTGGGGAAGCCATGCTGAGAAGGTTGCCTGCAGGGGGGAATGCAGGGTTCACACAGCTCCCTAAAATCTTTGAATATCCTCTACTTTGAGAATCCCTTGATTAACCATGATTCAAGGGCTTTTAAAACGTCCTGGATAAGAGTGAGTTCCTTGTGATCCTCAAAAACTCGGTAGACTCGTGGGCTTTGTATCATTAAAGTACAACGAGAGCTATAGCATTTCTAACATAACCACTTATAGTGCAGGACTGGATGTAACGCGGTGTTTTCTGACTTTCGGTGTGCCTCCCATGGAACTCAATGCATAACCACACCACTTCAAACGCGGTGCCCAAATCACAGTACCGTTTATAGTGCAGGTTTTCGGCGGATCCGCTGACCGACCAGTGCAGCTGGGGCCAAGTTTTAGGGTCGCAAGAAAGAGAAAAAAGGCAGAATCAGCCATCCAATGCAGTGCACGCTCCCCGCTCTTCAACTTAGACCGAGAAAAGAAACGAACAGGCACCCTTTAGTTCACGTGTTCTGTTTGCACTTATGTGATAACCACAGCTGTCCTTGCTCTTGGTCCACCTCTGAAAATAGCGAGCCCCCTTCCCCCCACCCCTTGCCCTGTGCGACCAGTTGTTTCTATTAGAATGTTGTGCAGATAAGCAACTTCCCCTTCTCTTTTTAGTGCAGAGCACTTTGGGGGCTCACCTTGTCGTCATAGCTCGATCGCTGGACCCAACACGGCATTCCGTCATCGTGGCGTAACCCAGAGGCTTCAAAAGCCAAGCTGTTTATATAGTCATAAGCCTTCGAAACTTGTGAACCTCTGGCACCTGTCATACATCTCCCGGTTGTAGGTACATTTGAGGCAAAATATACGTAATTGACAGGCAGCGCTTGCGTTCATTTAGTTGGAAATGCTCATTGGTCTGGTTGTTTTTACGAAAGTAAGCGAGAAAAAGTGGCAGTGCAACACTGGCACGTGCGGGAGGAAAAGCAAGCACAAAAAAAATGGCCGCTTATCTGCTCCTTTCGTTTCAAATGTTGACAAAAGACGATAGTGTTTGCCGACATTTGCCAAGCAAATGCCTCCCTTCGCTTCCCCGCTCACCTATCATGCTGTTCCTCTTCCGTCGCGCTCCTCTCAAGGTAAACTCGCTAAAGTTTTGCTCAAGTCGATTTAAATTTACCGCGTTCCACTCCTTCAGGCCGGGTGCATTGATGCCAGCGCTGCCGTACGGCAGAGATGTGCGTGAATCGAGGTGCCCTACTTCAATGCTTATAGTACTGCGTTTCCCTAGTCCACGTGCATTCCAAGCAGAACGTGGAGCCTATCTAGTGGAACCTTTCGTAACTGTTTCCGCTTCATTTCTTAAAATGCCGCCAGAAGCTATAGTGGCGCGGGCGACAGCGGGGTGAATTTTTTTTCTGCAGTGGATGTAGTATTTCATTTCGCGAAAATCAAGCATCTATGATTTTTTTAAAAGAACACTGCAGATATCACTTATGTATTGATTTTCTGCCTCACATTTGCGTAGTGTCTCGTTCTTCAACAATGTTGACAAGTATGAACATTGCACCGGACTTAGACGGGCAGATTTAGTTGTGGCTATATAAGACTATTGCGCAGGCCTTGTTTTACTTTGGCCAGGTGGCTGAATCGGGTCACAGACAGACAGACAGACCAAAATTTCTAGGTTTAAGTAGCCCAAGAAAGACTATCGTCTTTAAAAGAACAGAACTCCGGCCGGCACAGTTTCCGGTAGGGTGCGTGGGCACCGTGAAGGCGGGAAATTTAAAATGCGTTGCGTGGTAGCAGTGAACACTACTACCCAACGGCGGTACAGTCCATTATGGCGAATCACTGCTCTGTCTTTCCGACAGCTGTCTCATTAAGTGGAATGGCTTTAATTTTTTTGAACATCTGGACATAGCGAGCACCAACACCGGACGTTTCCACTTTGCGTACATTGCCCTGATACGCAACTGCATTGTGCATCGCGAACGCCAGGTGGGGTGTAAAAAAAATCAGCGTGACTTCTTGGCACATTGTCTCGCCTGCATAAGCTGTACTTCTTCTCTCCCTGCAGCATCTGTTCTTTGCAGGCGTGCTCACTCAAAACGCAAACACAAAGTAGGGAATTAAAGCCGCATTCAGGGTTTGTGAGACTGCAGCAGTGCCTGATGTGGCAAAAAAGGATGAAATAAAGACCAGGCCTCTGTTTTTAAGTATTGTTTGTTTGTTTGAGGGATGATAAACGAAGAAAGATTGATAGGTATAGTGCGGTGTGGTTGTATTCGTGCATGTTTTGTTTATAGCGCAGTACCGCTTATAGCGAGGATTTTCATGGCTCCCACGACATATGTTATGATCGGTCTACACTGTAAATGAACGACGTATTTTTGGTAAGCCACACAGGCTTCGAAGCACTTTTACTGAGGAAATGTCCATGGAAACAAGTTGTGTTGATTGAAGGGCAATATCGGCAAGTTTCGGTTCTAAATCCGACGCCTGCGTCGTCTGGAAAATAGTGTTGGCCGTAAATCTAATCCAATGCAAGTTATATTGTTGACAGAGTACATCCATAGGCCTTCTGAGCACCAGTTATAATGCTGAAGTTTGCATTTATGTTGTGTCTTTTGCCTATATTTTTACTTAGACGAGATGCCAGGCAGAAAGTGCAACTTTCAGTCCGTGAGGCCAGAATTACGGATTATCGTCACTGGTTGAGGCTGTAAACAAACAATCCCTATCAACTGAAATCACAGTATGTCAGAAGTTGGTACACATTGCAACGACTGGGGATTCTGCCATGAAGAGCTATCAGAAAAGTCCCAAGCACCAATCCAAAGCTGCAGCAAGTGGCTGCTCTTCCGTCATCAGTTTTTTGCATGTGGCAAGCACGGTGAAAACAACTTGTCAGCCTGAAAACAGGAAATGTCCTCTTGAGATGCAGCCTTTGCCAAAGACAGTAGAAAGCATGAATCAGAAATCGAAGCCTACAGTTTGAGCGGATCAGATTCCAAGCTGTTCGAAACGATGTTTCAGGACAGGAACGTTGTGAGAAGCTCCACTTGTTTAAAAAAAACAAATGCACATGTGCTGTGCTGCACCAAAACAGCAAGGCTTCCTTGCTGTTTTGCCTGCTTTGTTTGTTTTTCATGTAAGCAAACTTATTTTCTGGCTTAAAATTTGTGCAGTTCAAAAACATGCAATAAGGTAGTTCACGAACTTTGTGTAGTGGTTGTACTGCTCCAATAGGATGCAGCGTGTATGGAGGGCATGGGCATAGGCACCAGCTGATAGTGAGAGGCGATTTTGCTGTTGATGACAGTTTTCCACAAAAGCTGTTACTGAGGCGTCTGGCAAAACTCGATCTGTAAAATGGCCATCGCGTGCAAGGAAAAATGCCACGGCAGTGGTAAGATATTGCACAGCTGTTGGTCGCTGCTGTCTGAGATAATGGCAGCTTTCAGAGTCTAATTGGAACTGTGTGCGTCCTGCCAACAATGTGGCATGCATTGACGTGTGCTGTGCAGAGAAGAGCCAGCATTCATACCTTCTTTCCTGATGGTGTCGCTTTGATTTCCATTGCGATAAAAGTAAAAGAAAAGATGCGTCTCAAAATCGTTATTCCTCGTTTTGCGCTTCACCACATTTCTCGGCTTCTATAGCGCTGCATGAACATCGCAAAGTTTGTATTATTCTGAAAGTGTGGCTCTGCTGCCTTCTCCTAATGTACGGGGCCATTGCTTCATTCAAATTAAGCTCATTACGGACTGTGCTTCGGTTTCTGCCGTGCATCTTTATGTCAGTCAAAACAATTTTGTCAGTCTTGCATATGGATCCTAAACCACCTCCTTATCAATTCCTAGTGAACAAAGGATATCCACAAATTCAGTGCTACTGAATGCTCCCCCAAAGGAAAGAAGCGACCGCTTTTGTTTTTGTTTTGCAGTAATGTGTCAGTTGTATCATCGAGGCGATCTTTTACATCCATCATCTACCGTATAATGCGGAATATAGGTCGAGATTTTTTACAAAAAAATTTGCCGAAAAGTCACCCCTCGACCTATATTGCAGTCACTGGCAGTTGACATCTGGCGACCGGGCAGCCCATCGGGCCCATCCAAACCCCAAAGGCACCATCGCCACCACCATCAATCGGACGCGACGCCATCTTTGTTTTGTTGTTTCTCTCGCTGTCGGCGAATGTGTGCGTGCAATTTTCTTCTTGCTCAAAATGAGTTTAGACACTTGGTGCCAGTTTACAGCAGCATTTAAAAGAAAAGTTGGGGGTTTTCCAAGGCCAATGCCGTGTCCGCCTTGCGCCAGTTCGGTATCACCAAAAGAAGTGTTGCTAGCGGCGTTAGCTGAAGGGGCAACTCTCGGTATGCAACGCTCGGAAGACGTTTCATGAGCGCTGCTCTGTGCAACTGTGCTGCTGTACAAAGGAACAAATTTTTTCCGCTAGCGTCGTGCGATGTCTCTACGTATGGATACCCCAAGATGTTTGCTGACCGCCTGCACAGACTGGCTGTCGCTCCGGTCTGCACACGAGTGCCCCATGCTTTGCGCTCGCTTCACGATGACATCGTCTTGCGAGTGTTTAAGAAGTGCTGCATAAGCAATTCCCTGGACTGCACCGAGGACGACCTGCTGTGTGGGTGACAGCGAGCCAGAAGAAGTCGTCCGATGATACTTCAGACAGTTTTAAATGAGCAATCTGAGACGAAACAAGTTATAGTCTCAATAAAACAACGGTTGGTACCTAATTACTTTTTTTTTGCATTTTTCGGCTACAAGGTAAGGGGGTCGACCTATATTCCGCCTCGACCTATATTCCGCATTATACGGTATGTGGATGAAAAATGTCCTCCTGAATCCCTTGCAAACCAAAGAGATTCGCAGCTGTTGATTCTTTTAAAACGAAAGCTTTCTTAGTGAACTAACGCACTTCCCCATAGACCGGTCGATCGACCGAAAAGCTCTGATAAGATCTCTGGCACACGGCGGGTGCGTGAAACCAGTCTACCATTTTGTCAAAACGCTCACTTGAAAATCGCGAAAAAGGAATGGTTCTAGATAAGACGATACACGCATCGATCATAAAGAAGGAGTAAAGTAGTATACCTTTATCTCATAAGCCACTTATCGGTATACAGTTAGATCGTGCATAGATGCGTTTACATTGGGCATGTAAAATCGTCGTATGGGTTCATTCTTTGTCTGCGATTTGGGTCTTTGAACGGTCAACGATTGAATGGATGCACTTTCAGCGAAGCTTTGACGCACTTTTAGTGAAGGTTTTGATGAAGTTTCGATGTCAGAAAGCGTTTGTGCTTCTCTCTCGACTTTCTTTAGGAAAAGATGGTAAAGTTTTTTTTTTCAGAGGTGAGAAGCACTGACATAAGTGTCGAGTTATGTGACCCTTACTGCCCTTTGAAATTTAAATGTTGCGATTGTGTAACCCAGATATGATCAGCTTTCCTGGACCAAGTTTTGGTCAAAAAACAATAAGCACCACCTTTTTCTACTTTGCATTTACTTTTTCAACTTCGAATAAAAGTGGTTTCAACATCAGGTTGGCGCTTGGTCTGTAAATTGTTTCTCAGGGTACGTCCCATCTTGCAGGCACTTTCATTCTGTGACCCCTCTCTATGTTTTTAGTGCAGAGCATTTTAGGGGCTCACCTTGTCGTCGTAGTGTGCTCGCTGGACCAAAGTAGAGCTACACGGCGTTCTGTTGTCATGGTGTCCCACAGAGGCTTCGAAAGCCAAGCGGTTTATATATTCATAAGTGTTCAACACCCATGAACTGCAGGCACTTGTTATACATCTCCCCTTTGTTTAGCGCAAAGAAAACTGCAGGTACATTAGAGGCAAAATATGCGTAACTAACTGGCAGTGCCCGCATTCATTTTGGTAGGAATGCTCGTTGGGTTGGTTTTTACCACAGTAAACAAAAAAAAGTGGCAGCACCACGCCAGCACGGGAGGGAGGAAAAGCAAGCGCCAAAAGGAACAGAACTCCTGCTGGCTCAGTTTCAGGCAGAAGGTGCGTGAGCTCTGCGAAGGCGGGAAATTTGAGTTGCATTGGGCGGTAGCAGTGAGCGGATAACTGCGGTACAGCCCATTATGGCGAATCACTGCTCTGCACTTCTGACAGCTTTCACGTTGAGTGACCCGCCGCGGTGGCTCAGTGGCTAAGGCGTTGCGCTACTGAGCACGAGGTCGCGGGTTCGATTCCCGGCCGCGGCGGCCGCTTTTCTGATGGAGGCGAAAAGCAAAAACGCCCGTGGTACGAGATTTCGCGCACGATAAAGATCCCCAGGTGGTCAAAATAATCCGGAGCCCCCCACTACGGCGCGCCTCATCGCCTGCGTTGCGTCGGCGCGTTAAACCCCCACAATCAATCAATCAATCAATCTTTTCACGTTGAGTGGAATGGCTTAAATGTTAGTTATTTTTCCCTGCAGGCTGTGCTGCAGTTCAAGACGTGAAATGTGACCCACAAGTCGAAGACTGGACTGCTACTTTGTTCCTGGCTTTTTTTTTTTTGCTTTGTAAAGAAACCATCTGTACAGGAAGTGAAGTGCGATTCTTGATTTTGTATTTTTGTAGTGTTCCTCATGACAACAAATGTGACAACTTTTTTTGTCGGGTGAATGCACATTTTGTAAGCGAAGAAAAAAAACTGCTTGGCACCGTGTGCATATTCTTAAATTTCATTTTCCTGTTTCAGAGTTTTTTTTTTTTTTGCCTCACTTTAGCAGTTGGCTAAGTGAGTTTGCAACACTGCAAACTGGTCTGTTTAATTATCTGTACATGTGATGCTTTCTTGGTGTGTACTATAATTACCCGATTCTAACACGCCCCCGATTCTAATGCGCACCCGATTTTCCTGGCAAAACAAACAAACAAACAAAACAAAACAAAAAGAACTGGCACCTCCGATTGTAACCTGCACGGAACTTTGCGAGCAAGAAAAACGAATGCGAGAGAAACGGGCGATTTATTTCCCGAAGTAATGTCACTAATCTCACTCCTCGTCGCTCTCCGTTGACCACAACATCTCGTCCTCTGTGCCGTCAAGCGCGTTTGCGATGCCACACTTCTGAATGAACGTGCAACCATGGTCGATGGGATCGTGGCCCACGCCTCGCACGCCCATCCCACGAGCTTCTCCAGAGGCGCACGCTTCAGCCGACCGCCCGTTTTGAACGCGTGACAGCCGTTGCTGCCATTGCTGTTATCAAGCGCGCAAGTGGAACGATTAGACAATTTGTGTGATCGCCGATAGAAAAGCATAGGTGCCTATGCTTCCTGCATCAGAAAAATCGTTGCTAAAAGCAAAAAAGCTTTGGCACCATCTTGAGATGGCGATGGGTGGAACGAAATTTCCGCTGTTTCGGCAGTTTCGGTTTCGTATCCGATTCTAACGCGCATACGATTTTTCGGCCTATTTTTCCGGAAAAAAAGTGCGCGTTAGAATCGGGTAATTACGGTAGTCCAATTGTGGAGGGGAATAGAGTATCATTGACAAGTAAATGCACTGCCAACTAATAAGCATTCCGATGTCGAGCTGTAAAATATTCTTTTTTAGGCTGTTGTAATGTGTGGGAGCTTCTGCGTTTATTCTTACTTGAACGAAGGCAAAATAAAGCTGTTTCACCATCACTTTTCCTAGGTGTAGAGCGCAAGGGCCATGTGCCCTTGTTTGCTATTTGTTGAAGCTTCAGGGCCAAGTTGGTGAGTGGTTTTTATATGCACTGTTCTAATACCCGTGCCACACATACACGAAAAATGACATTAAGGGCTTAATGCCTTAAGTTTAATGCCATTAATTCGCTGCCTCACACAAAAATCTAATGCCATTCACTCTAATGTCATTTTTTGTTTAAGAAGTTCTGCACATCTCATTCGCCTTTATGAACGCCTTAAATCTGCCTACTCTCGGACGCGATCAGCACTAAATGAAACCAACGAAACTCTCAGTGCCAGAGTGTTGACGCAGAAACGTAGTTGAACTTTGAAATAATGCGGTTATTTGTGCACTCAGCGACCAAAGGCGCAAAACGTTGTATTCCTCATCATTTTGAATTTTTCGGATTTGGCTACCGCTGGCACGCAACAGCAGCTGCTGAAGCCATTGCTTGAGCCATTTTAGAAAAGGCTCACGCCATTATTTGGAAACACTATTTCTCGGAACATTTTCTTTTACAAAAAACATGTTTAACCCTTGTAAGGCATTTTTCTATACATTAAAAACTTCTAAAATAAAAGTGCATTTCACTTTTTGTCATAATAACCATCATCCAAAAAACTTCTAAAGTATAAGTGCATTTCTCTTTTTGGTCATTATCACCATCATGCCTAGCACATTTAATGCCTTTGCGTCGTTGTAAGTAGCCCAGCCTGCCAAAATTATGGCATTCGGTAACTGAAGGCCTTAAACACTTAATGTCATTTTTCGTGTATATGTGGCATGGGTATAAGTAGCATGGCGTACCCCTGTCCTGTCATAGTCTCAAGGTGAATTCTTCGAAACAAGTATAAATGTTGCATTACGAAGCTGCATTTTGCTCTACATGCGTTACAGGCAATGCCGCAAGGTAGAAATAATCATGAATGGATGTTGGTCACCTTCAATTATTTTAGTGCTGCCCAAAATTTAAATATTGGCGAATATTTTGAATGGTACGTTGTCTCTTAGGGTATTGCCAACAATTGCCAACTGCATTGAACGCAAGGGCAAGAAAATATTACTGGGCTCTGATTTTCAGCTGTTGAATTGTAACGTACGGGCTCCTTTTTTTATGTTCTTGTGAGACTTTATTTGAGGTTTGTTTAATTAGTTGGCCGAGCTAAGCAGAACACCAACCAGTGTAGTATTTGTTTATTTGAATACCACAAAACTTTGTTACACTGAGCATACAAGATACCCGCGGCAATGGCTCAGTGGCTAAGGCGTTGCGCTGCTGAGCACGAGGATGCGGGTTCGATTTCCGGCTGCAGCGGCCACTTTTCTGATAGAGGTGAAAAGAAAAAACGCCCGTGTGTACGAGATTTCGGTGCACTTAAAAGATCACCAGGTGGTCAAAATTAATCCAGAGCCCTCCACTGCGGCGCACCTCATCACCTGCGTTGCGTCGGCGCGTTAAACCCTGCAATCAATCAATGAACATACAAGGTAATGTGAAAGTCTTTTGTGCCTAGAATTCGGAGTAATAACCGACATCAGAAAGCTTCGAGAATGAAGAAAAAATAGGCATTTAAGGAAATTAGTGCCTGTGCGGTTCTTAAACTAGCAGGAAAGGTTACGGCGATTAACTTTATGTTCAATGATCCCCATATGCCAATACCAAGAAACGGTAAGTAGATGTGTGTACATTAGGGGCGTGCGAATATTCCTAACTTTAGAATAATAAAGCGAATAGCGCAAAATTCGGTCGGCTTGGAATGGAGTAGCACCATTCGAGAATTTCGAAATTCGAAATCGTGCACTGGTGATGTCCACTGCCGGCGACAGGCTTTCCCGCACTGCTCTGGTGGCGTGCGGAGAAGCGGCAGGTAGAAGGCGCTTCTAGGGTGCGCCACTTGTCTCCGTAGCATTGGGCCAGCTCCGCCCTCGTGCGTCTCTTAGAGATTGGATGGGATTTTACTAACTTTATTGGTGCCGGCAATACAGAAAAAAATATATTGAAAAATAGGGGACATACATACGGCTCATCCGTTTCCCTCCTGTGTCGTAGGCATCTTATTGTCGGTGTAACGCACCAACCCAAACTGCTCGACCACGTAGGACAACGGGGGACTACGCGAGTAAGTTGCTAGCTGGGGCTTTCTTATCAAGAGGGTATTGACTAGGGAAGCTTGGTCGCTACCACGTTATAAAAACGCCAAAAGAGAAGCACAAAGAGAAAAAGGACTTCTTTTCTCGTCCTGATAATGTGGTCGCACTCAAGCTGCCCTAATAAACACTCTGAAGAAAGACAAGCTTCGTCAGGTCGGGTGGCATCGGCAGTGAGTCGGTAGCATTTCGGCTGGCGTACCCGCAAATTTTCCCGCCATTTTTTCGCGGGGCTACCATGGTTGCCAGACCAGGACTGCCCTCTTTTGATTAGCTCGCATCATCCGTAAAGGCCGCGGATCTGTCAGCCCGCTCGGGTAACAAACCCGTGGGCGCTCGCCGCGCGGGCTCGGGCTCGAGCCCGGGTTTTTTTTTCGCTTCGTCCCCACGGGAGGTACTACAAACGTATGGGGTCCGTAAAGGCAGTCCGTAAAGGGGAGGGCAGTCCTGGTCTGGCAACCATGGGGACGAAGCGAAAAGAAAACCGTGAGGTGAGCACGTTGAAATCTCGCCGCAGACGGACGGGCGTGGCAAGGGTGAGCGCGTGAAGCCTGCTCCTTCTAAATGCACGCATAAAAATGGCAGGGGGCCGGGAGATATATACGCCCCGCGTGGCCAGCAGTATGCACGACTTAGGAAAGCGGCGCTGGCGATGTCTATTAAATGGGGCTGTCACATACTCCATTTGTAGACGGCTGTGATTGCTCTTTCTGTGGGAAAGCCAGCTTACAGACACTATAAGGTCGGCTTCACTTGCAACTTAAGCACAAAGGCATTGCTGGGAAGATATTTTTCGGGGGGGGGGGGGGGGGGCGGGCTGTATAAGATATATCGAAATATGAAGGCCCTAGGACCTTTGTATTATTTTGATGAATTTTCTACACGCTGAACACAAGTCCCCGAGCTCTCGTTTCACACGGGCGGGAGAACTGGGGGCATACAGGTGCATATATTCAAGCCGAGAGTACTGCGGCTTTTTTTACACGCCCATCAGCATTTATACATGACTGGAAATAAAGTTGAACTTCAACATCACAGGTCTAAAAAAAAAAGATTAACTTCATCATAAACGGAGAACCTACAGACGTAACTGAGAGCGTTGACAGAGGCGATTTAAGTGGAAACAAGGGAGCAAACAATTTTGTAAAAGAGAAAAACAGACCCCGTAAGCGGAAAGGGGAAAAAAACAAATGCAATAAATATTTAATCAGCTACATAAATATGCAGGGAGGCAGAAAGCCAGATAAGTGGGTGGAAATTCAAAAGCAACTTAAACGGGAAGGAATAGACGTGTACGCTTTAGCCAAGACTCACCTCCGGGACCTAGAAGCCCCACCTATCATAGACAATTATGTCTGGGAAGGTTGCAACAGGACCACAGGGATGAAGAAAGGGGGGGGTTTGTTGGCATGCTCATTAAACAAGGGACCGACTGGCAGAGAGTGCATGAAAGTTGTAAAGAGCATCTATGGGTTAGAGGCACCATAGAAAGGGGAAAAAAACATGGTTAGGAGTGGTGTATCTGTGGACCGGAAGTAGTGCTAAAGGGAAGAAAATGAGGAAATGGTAAACTGTTTGAGAAGAGATATAAACGAGTTCAAAGATTTGGGTGAAGCATTCTTAGTTGGAGACTAAATGCCCACATAGAAGGTTTGAATCAATACAGAGACCACAACTGTTCGCTAGTGATAGATCTATGTCAGGAAAACCGGCTTGTTATAGTAAACACGGAAAGCAAGTGTGACGGACAAATAACGTGGGAAAGCGGTAACAGACAGTCCAGCATAGACTACAGTTAGTATCCGAGACAGTACAGGGAAACTGCGGGAAATGAGGATAGATGAAAATTGAACAGACAGCTTAGGAAGCGACCACAAGCGGTTTAGCTTGCACTTTGGAGGCGCAACCCGGACAAATGTAGAAATAGGTACAATAGGAGGAACTAATTTGAATAATGAGCAGTTAAAGATCATCGCTGATAGATTGGAAGATGAAATCAATAAATACCCAGGCAAAAATTGGGATTACGACGAAATGATTGCGTTCATATAGGGTAAGATGAATGAAGCAAAGCAACGAAACCGATGGAAAGGGAAGAGAAAGCGAGAAGCTGGTGGAATAAGGAAATAAAAGAGGCTATTGATCAGCGAAGAAAGGCGTCGAGAAAAACATAGAGAAGCAAAAAGAATGGTATGGAACCGGAGGTAGTAAAAAAGAAATGGGATATCTACCGTGGAAAAACGAAGTGCAGAAAATCGTGCAGGCAAATATCAAGCAGAAAAGCGAACAATGGATGGAGAAATACAGAAGAAGGACAAAAGCGCATCCAAGAAGTTTTGGAACCATGTAAAATCACTAAGCTCAAAAAACGATAACCATCAAAAATTCCTGATTGATGAGGAGGGGGAACATTTAGAAGGAGAGCACGTTGGCGCATATTCATCGAGTAATTAGTGAGAAGTTTAGGACAATAGTGGTAGGGAAACCTGCACCGATAACATCAGCGCCACAGAAGACTGCGGAAAGGGAAATAAGTTTGAGCAACCTTGATTGGACAAAAGCAGAGAAAAAGGTTTCCCCCAGCCCAGCAGGGGGCCCCGGACGGAATACCAATGCAACTGATAAACCTGCTTGGACCTAAAAGTAAGGAATCGTTTATGAGGGCAATAGATAAGGTGATAAAACCAAACAAATACCAGAGGACTGGCTAGAAAGTAGGATGAATTTAATATATAAAGGCAGAGGAGACAAAGCCAGGGTTGATTCATACAGACCACTCACAGTAACGTCAGTGGTGTATAGATTCGTAATGCGCCGATAAAATCAGAAATTCGAGCATGGATGGAGAGAAAATGAAATACTTGGGGGAAATGCAGAATGGATTTAGACAAAACAGGCGACTGGATGACAATTTGTTCGTGATAACGCCCAAAGCATTGAAATTGCAAATCACAGAATGGACCCTATGGATTACGTTCTTGGACATTAAAGGGGCATATGACAACGTAAACAGAGAACGGCTGTGGAGAATGCTGAAACTCCAGAGATTAGATGACGAGTTAGTATACTTATAGCAATCTATAAAGACAATAGAGTGCACCTTACTTTGGGGAAAGGGCAGAAATGCGCCCCGCAGGGTCAACATCCATCGGGGACTGAAACAGGGATGCCCTTGAGCCCAATATGTTCATGCTTTACATGGCAGGGTTAGAAAAGAAACTGGAAGAAAGTCAAGTAGGGTTTAGCCTAACCCATATGCTGCAAGGCGAAGTGGTACAACAGCATATTCCCGGGGAAAGTTATACGCAAAGACATTGTTCTTTTAGCTGAAACCAAACCGATATGCAGCGGCTAATAAATATTAGCGGCCAGGAAGCCACCGACCTCGGGTTAAATTTCAGTGCAGAAAAATCAGGAATAATGGTTTCAATGACGCTACCACTGACGTAGTGTCTATCCAGCAAGGGAATTACCTAGAGTGAAGGAATATAAATATTTGAGTGTGGATAAAGGAAGGGTATAACTACTTAAAAACTCACGAGGAGCAACTTAAGGTTAAGGGAAAGCAAACCCGCAGCTATAATGAAGCATAGAGCTCTTGGGGGTATAACAAATATGAAGTAGTAAAGGAATGTGGAAAGGAGTAATGGTTCCGGGTCTCACGTTTGCGAATGCTGTACTCTGTTTTAAAAACAGACTTCTATCATGCCTTGAAGTAAACCAGAGAAGGTAGGACGTTTTGGGCCCTTTGGGCGCATGGAAAAACAACTAACGAAGCAGTTCAGTGAGATATCGGCTGGGCGTGGGTTTTAAGTTTGAGAAGCTCAGAGTAAAATATGCTTTGAGATGAAGTTGAGGGCAATGGATCAACGAAGGTGGGCAGCTAAGGGTTTTTTGGTACCTATACTTGAAAAGCGTGGACACGCAGTGGTTAAGAAAGACTAAAGGCTAATGATGAAATACGGAAAGAACAGTGGAGAATCCAAAACAGCCAAGGTAACCAAAAAGAGGCAAGGCAGATTGAAACGAATAAATGGAGGGAAAAAATGGAAGCTAAAAGTCGTTAAGATGTACAGGGCTGAGAAATTTACATCAGAAAGGGAAAAATTTTCTACGAAAATTTCCCCAGGGCAGTGCTTTGCTTTTTGAGGCTAGACAGGTTGCCTGCGAACTAAGTTTTGGGGGGAAGTATTCACAAAATGATGGGGTATGCGTGGTCTGCGGAAAAAAACCCAAACTATGCGGTACATAGTGTTAGAATGTGGGAATCCATCCAAATCTACATAAAGGGGAAATATTGGGCTTCCAGGAGCCCAGGATTTAAGGGTATCACAGAGGAAGTTAACTTCAAGGCTGTCGAGGGGACGAAAAGAAGATTAGAATGCTGGGGACGAAAAGCAGAGAGGGGAATATTGCCAGGACAGTTACCACCTGTAACAGGGAAAAAAAGTATTTCGTGCCTAATAAGCTTTAGTCCCTCCCCTAAGCAGCGCTAGTATTAAAAAAAGGAGTGTAAAACATGGTATATTAGTCCTTTTTGGTAAGATGACATGTCATCACCCGCTTCAAAGGGGAAACCAATAGCAATCATCAATCATCATCATCGGGGATTTAGGGACTGGTATGTCAGAACGCTGCTGGGCTTTCTTACCTACAGAGTGTTGACTAGGGCAGCTTGAGTGCGACCACGTTTATCAGGACGAGAAAAGAAGTCCCTTTTTTCTATGGGCTTCTCTTTTGACATTTTTACTACGTGGTGACGTTCAAGCTTCCCTAGTGAACTTCCTCTTGATAAGAAAGCCCTAGCTAGCTACTTACTGAAATTGTGCCCGGTTTACTGAAGTAATCTTCTTTTAACCTGTCATGATCTCTTTTTTTTCATCGTGGTACATAGGACGATAAACTTGTCTAGCTTCTGAAAAGCCATGACGACTGCGCAGAAGGACGACACACATAGGGAATTGACAACAGGACAACAGCTTCGCGCTCCTGGACAGACACCGAGGTAATGCAGTCTTTTTTTTTTTTTACAGAAAGGCGTTGACACTACAGCACCACTCACCCTTCACGTGTTATCACCGACTTAGGTTTATTTATTATCGGGCACTTGCGTTGATGGGCATCCTGGATGGACCAGTCCTGGATATAGTCTTCGCGCAGTCCTAGGGCTGCCGTCGGACTGGGGGCTCTATAGGAATACCGTAATCCCTCGTTATAACGAAATCGCTTTACTCGAAATATCGCTTTTGTTCGAAATTTCTTCTGGTCCCAACCCAAACGCATGCATTTTAGGCCGCAGTAATCGAAGAGCATGAAGAGCTTGACCGGGTTAGAGCGAAGTGGTGAGCGGAGGCGTCGCCGAGCGGCGGCGACCCAGCGGCGAGCCATGCTTCCAACATGGCCATGCTTCCAAGCTGGTCTTTGCCCGGCGATTTTCTCGAGCCGGTCATGCTCGATTCGCGCCATCCGACTTTAGACAAATGGTCAGAACGCGTGGTAAGGTCATTGAATTTTGTTCTTAGACATTGGTCAATGGCGTGGACGTGCATGACGCTACGCGAACACCGACACTCGAACCGTAGAATTAGCGGTGTCGTCGACAACGGGGCGTCGAAAAACTCTTGTTCTGGAAACTTTACAGCTGCACACCTTAGAAACAATTTCTCACAGATCATGCAAAACCCGTAGTGCAAAACGAGTCAGTTTTTATGATTGCGCTGTGCACCCAAAATGAGCAGTTGATCGGTTTTTGAGGGCAACAAACGCAACTTCAGACTCGAGCCACGGCATTTGCGGCGCTTTCCAGCGTAAAACTCGCGTAGCGTTCCGTGACGCCAGCACGCCACCCTGTAAATTGGCCACATTCACTGCCACTGTTATGGGCGGCGACCACAGCCTCATGCAATGCTTGTTCAAATTAGAGCAGGGGTAGCCCGCACCCGGCAAGAACTTGAAACAGCCAAAGATCACTGCCTTTTTTGCACCTGAATAAAGTTTTGTTTCACTGAATACATTTTATTTTGATTCCTTGCAGTTGTGGAGCAATTAAAGCTCAACTGCTTTAGCTTTTTTCGAGTGGTCGCTTATCTCAAAATACCGCGTATAACGAATTTTTTCGCCATCCCGCTGACTTCGTTATAATGAGGGATTACTGTACATGAGAAAATCGAGCGCCGGATTGTGTGCCGGGCAATCCGCCAACGGTCTGGGACTGATAATCGAGAAGGCCCAATGTTGTTCCGAAATCCTTTTATGTTTCTCTTCCCTCAAAAAGCGTTTTGCGGTATCCATACTCGAAATTCTTGCAAGTGCGCGCGCCAGACATCTACAGCGCAAGTGCATTTCAAGAATAATATTCATGTGTGAGTACTGGCAACGGGACCCTAGCTCAGGCAAGTGCAAGGCGGGAATCAATGTCATCACCACGCCATGAAGGTATGCACAAGAGGGTTTGTGGATCAGGTTTATTAAAGGGACAGCTTTCTAAGGCGATGGTGTCTTGTCAAAAAAATAAAATCTACTGCATTTCCCCATAGCCCGGTTGGTCGGCCGAAAAGCTCTGATAAGATCTCTGCACACACCGTGCGTGCGTGAAACCGAGCTTCTATTGTGTCAAAAAGGTTACTTAAAATCGAGGAAAAGGAGCGGTTCTAGATAAGACAACACACGCATCGATTATGAAGAAGAGGGAGTACAATAGTAAATCTTTACCCCATAAAACACCTGCTTTGGTGTACAGGTGCCGTCTTAAGTAATTGTAACATGGATTTGTGAATGTCACAAAATATTTGTTGTCTTACTGGGTTTATGACAGGCATTCCCGGTTTGCGGGAAGCGTTTTCCATTAGTGAGAACCCCTTTAAACGCACACCAATGCAGACAGGCCGTTTCCGGAAGAAGAAATTGCGGTAAATTTACGAGACCGTGTTCTATACAATTACATTTTTACGGCACCTGTGCCAGGTCGTTCGTATAGATGCGGTTGCTTAGTGCGAAAGATCGTCGCATGGGTTCGTTTTTCGCTTGCGATTTGGGGTCTTTGAAGGTTTGCCGATCGATTGAACGCACTTTCAGCGAAGGTTGGACGCACTTTTGGCGCAGTTTTGACGTGAGAAAGCTTTAGTGTTTCTCTAAACTTTCTTTATAAAAGGATGGTAAAGTTTTTTTCGTGCCTTGCCCTGTACTATACACCGAGTTTCCTTTTTTGAACAGGCATGAGCGTGCAAGAAACTGCTGTTTACGTTTTTTAATGAGAAATGTGTTAATATCAGCTTGTCAGAATATATGATCTCATTAAACTAACACTCAAGAACTTTGATTGAGGTTACATAAGATGAAAGGTGAGCGCACATAAAATATTGTATCAGAAATGAAGCTAAAAGCTGCAGAAGTGTTTCTGAAGGTTTGTCTTATGCCATAGAAAACATTACTAGCCCTCTTAAACAAGCTTTTAATTTTCAACTTCAGCATGCTTAAAAAATTTTAACTTTCAAAAATGTTAAATATTTATTTCGATTCGAAAATAACCGCTTCCATTCACAACTACTGGAACAAAATCATCATTCGCTTCGTATTCACTCCGGAACCAAAATTCACTACTCGCACACCCCTCACCTTGGACAGTACAGCCACGCGGCTGGACTGTCGGAGCGATGGCGCTGTCTGAGCTAGCAGGCCTATCCTTGAGAGTGACCTGAATCTGACCGGTAGAGACGTTGCTCATCTGAGCGCTGCTGCGGTCAGAGCATGAAGGGGTAGCGTCGATGGACGACGGTTCGCAGCCACAGCGGCAGTGTCAGTTGTGATCGGGCACGTTTCTTTGATGATGGTGTCCGAGCCGTCCCCGGGTGTAAACTACGACTCCATTTGTCTGCCCAGCAGTCCGTCATCGAGATAGACTGCTTCCGAAGTGATAGGCAGTTATACACCAACTCGCAGCTGGTGGCTTTTAGCTGCGTCTCGGGTGACGTGCCGGGCAACACGGGGAATCGCTGGCTGCTTCCGTCGCATAGGGCCTCGGCCACAGGCACAGGGTGGTTGCATGGTCGCTTCTGCAATGGCGGGACTGGGCAGTAGTGCAGTCTGAAGTGCCTATATCTAATGTTGAGCAACGACCACACCAGGGTGTCTTGCAGTCGCTGCCGTCATAGCCCGCCTGGTCGCAGCGCGCGTGAGCAAACTCGCCGCACGCCTTTGCTCTCCAACTGCGCTCGGAACGGTCGTGATGAGCAAGAAGTTGGAGACGGGCGTCTCCATCCCCATGCGAACGAGCTGCTTGATGGTCGGGAAGTGCTGTTTCAATGCCAGAGCACTCCCCCGCAATAAATCTACGCATTTTTGCTCGCAAATAAGGCTGTGTTGGTGTTTTTAAGCCGCTGTAGACTCACAACACAGCCCCTCACCTACGCTCATGTGTATCTTGAGAAGTCTTGTGCCTTGCGGGAAACACAAGCGAGTTTGTCGGCGGTAATGTGAGTGCGTTTTTGAGGGCAGACGCGTGGCCGTGGAGCAATCAAGAACCCGCCCTCTACACAATACATGGGAATACATGGGAATGCCAAAACCCAACGGCTGTCCCCAAGTTAAAAAGCCCCGATGAGAAGTGCTTGGGAGGCACTGCTGGCCAGGGACCGCTGCAAAGACCGAATCGGTCTGGTTCAGCGGGAACGAAGCTCAGCAGAGGCCGTTGGAGCTGGACCAAGTGTCCGCTCCTGCTGAACCCCGTCGGGAACTGTAGCACACGGCACAAGGCCCCGGTGGAGTGCCGCCGCCCAACCCTGCGAAACGGAGCTATAATAAAGGTCCAGGTAACAATAACTGTTCCATGCAATGGAATGGAAGATGATAGGTGTAACATTAAGGGACAAGAAGAGAGTGGAGTGGGTCAGGGAGCAAACGTGTGTTAAGGACATAGTACTAGAAATTAAGAAAAGAATTGGGTGTGGGCAGGGCATGTAATGCGAAGGCAAGATAACCGTTGGTCATTAAGGGTAACAGAGTGGATCCTTGAGTCAAACGAAGCAGGGGGCGGCAGAAAGTTAGATGGGCAGATGAGATCAAGAAGTTTGCTGGAATAAATTGGTCGCAGTTAGGACAGAACCGGGATAATTGGAGAATTATGGGAGAGGCCTTTGCCCTACAGTGGGCGTCGATAGATTGATGTTATTGTTGACAGTGATGATGCTGTTGATGATGAACAACTGTTTGATGCACGTGTGCATTATCCTTGGTCATGGGTAGATCGACCGTAGCTTTGATTTTAATTTACCCATTCATCATCATCATTATTGGTCCTGTATTTCCCAGAAATGATGAGCTACATCTACGTGCGTGCATGCTGTGTGTTCACACTGTTACATGGTTTGCTTATGGAAATGGTCTTCCGGCACACGACAGACATGCAAACCCTCGGGCACTGTGTTACCGAACTACCTCCAAGTAAAAGAGGTGCCTTGGCAGCAATTTACCAAAATAAGTATACCACTTATTTTCGGCATAAATACAATACGTACACGCTTTCTCGCACATGTTAACTCGTTTTGTCAAACGTGTTTAATTTAGATGAGTTTGAATGGAAGTCATTGGGCAGTCAACCAGCCACGTCAAAAATTCAGGCAAAAAGCAAAAAAAAAAAACACCATGAGACGCTACTAACTTTCCATTCTCTCCCTACCCTATTGGGCCTTAGGCTGACTTCACACTGAATAAAGAAATTTTATTAAGTCAATAAAGGAAACCAACGCCGTCTTGTTCAAATAGGACTTTAATCGTTTGCCACATCCGAACAGCGTTCATGCACTCAAGGACAACCTGCAAATGTTGGTCAATTCAATGCCACTGCGACCGGCCACTGGTCAATTCAATGCCACTGCGCAATTTAAAAAAAAATTTAGTCTTTCTCACTTACACTGTACAGTCACTAACCGATATCTCTAGTACTGCTTGACTCTGCATGGCGATTATGTGGAACAGTCTTGTAGCATAACTGCCATTTTTCAAGCTTGATATTTCGGACATCTCAATGATTCGAGCATTTTTACCGCTCTTTTGAGGCCCGAAAAGTCGGTCATCGACTGCATCTATACATAGTACGTACGCCATTGATGTCTTCGCGAATCAACACTGCCGAACGTGTACAACTCGATCTTTTTCACACAATGATTAGCCTTGAATGACTAAGTTTTTGCTAGTCTCCTCACAGCTAACTATTAACACCCTGCTTCGCGTATATACATGACTCCGAGCTTTTTTTCAGCTCGGATGATTGCCAGTGAAAAGGTGCACAGTAACTTTTATTCCACTGCGTGTGTTTTTTCTTTATGCTTTATGAAGAACTCGTAACAGAATAAATTCCAGTGACTAACTATGCTTTTTGAAGAACTCGTAACAGAACAAATTCCGGTGACTAACTTAACGCCGGTGATGAAACGGAAAAAGATGTCGACGTCCGAATTTTTAAGTAGTTACATTTCATGGTACAAATCAACAACTTGGGCAAATTTTGATTCGTGGTGATTCAAATGTGCCGGGCCGCATCCAAAACAAAACAAAGACAAAACAGGAAAATGTCGAAGTAAGAGCCATGGTTAGGCCGGTGTCCAAACGATATAACTCAAGTCATCTACAGCTTTGGACAAGCCGCGACATCTCGCGGTTGCCACAAAACAACACGGTGAAGAAGCCCCGCCGGGAAGATATCTAGGGCAGTCCGAACACTTCGACCTCGGCGAGCTGGAGCACGTTCTTGAGCGGCTCCTGGCAGTCGGTGCAGTTCTGCGTGATCTGGATGGAGACGTAGCGGCCGCGCACGGGGCACGGCTTGCACTCGACGAACAGCAGCGCCTCGTCCTCGACGCCGCCCTTCTCGTGGTAGTGGCACCGCGTGTTGCCCTTGAACGGCACGTCGTTGTTCTCGGCGGTGATGGGCAGCGGGCCGACGCGAACGTCGAAGTCGTGCAGCCGGTCCCCTGCGTTTACGAGTTGGGCAATATGGTAGAATTTTCGGGGGTCACTTTAGCCTCGTTGTGTAATTTGAAAGCGAAAGCCTGGCGCAAAGTTGTGACGGGTATTTACATGCACGTCCACTCGTCGAGACAGCAGTTATGTTATGTTACCGTCCACAATCCAGCTTCAATAAGTGCACCTTAATACCCCCCAAACCCATCTTAATGCATCTTAATCCAAAAAATTTTACCTTAAGTCATTACGATCAGTCATTACCTTACCTTTGATAATCATTACTAGCCCCTTATACACGGGTGGCGTGGTTTTGTGCGCTTCTGGCTTTCCATGGTTTACTCGGGTCTTTGTACCATTCGTGTCGACGTCGGGCTCGTTCCACATCACCTTCGTTGCCAGATGGTGAGTTGAGGCACCAGATTGTGAAAATATAGGGAATTGGGGGGCAACTGGTGTTGACGTACCGGTACGGCTACAGAAGACGATATCAGGTGAAAACTGGTGAAAAAAGTGTGCTACTGCTTTTAACACGGTTTCCTTTCCAGAATGGAAGCTTTTCCAGCTTCTAAACACCAAGAGCTGCTGGACGGCATGCGTGTTCAAACGTGCTTGATACGTACTTTGGGTTTTCACCACTGCTTGAGAGTAACGGAAGCTCAAATGTTACATTTTGCATTTCAAATAAACCACAATGAACAACATCCTCCCAACTTTTTACGCGACCGTAAAATTATTAAAATTGAAATGGACCTACGATCAATACGACCCAATCAAAATAAACAAGCCCGAATAATAAAGTGGTACACATTCAGGGCACATAAAACCGGACATCAAACCCCCCCTGCACCCGTTACCACCGCCAATCTCGCAAGGTGGAAAGAAGCTCTGCACGAACGCCTACGCAACTCTACACAAACAGTAGACATCCCAGCAGATTCCCCAGAACCTGACTCCAAACTCGCCCACATGTGGCAAGCAAAGGCTATTCTCCAGAAACGCTTCTCTAAACAGCGGCAGAAGCCTACGTGGACGCTGCAGAATACCCAGGACGCGAAGCCATGGCAGTGGTCGTAGTTGATTCATCTCACCGAACACTAGCTGCCCTCTCCTTCCCTACTCAGGTTTCCAACCGTAGGCGAAGAAATGGCTATCGCTCTTGCCATTATTTCCAGCCCTAAGATTATTACTATAATAAGCGACTCCAAATCGGCCATTACCAATTACTCCAACGGACGAGTTGATCCCCGAACTTTACGCCTTCTCCTGCAGGCACGCAAATTCCCGAAACGAAAAATATATATCGTTTAGACACCGGGTCACTCCGAACTCCCAGGAAATGAATTGGCACACGAGGTTGCTCGAGAACTGGTAATCCGAGAGCCCAATGAGGCTGCAGAATCTCCTCAACCGTTCTCCTATAGGGACCACCGCTTGACCTACCGATCGGTACTCAATCACTACCGACTGTCCAGAGCTCGCTTCCCACCACCCGACCCCTCCCTATCCCGCCGCCACGCTGTTGTATGGCGCCAACTTCAAACATCCACATTTCCCACCCCTGCCCTCCTGTCACTCTACTACCCCGAGTAGCATTCTAATCGATGCCCTCTTTGTCATAAATACGCAGACCTACCACATGTGATTTGGTCCTGTGAAGAAAAACCACTTCAAAATATTAAAAATCACCCAATTTTATTACAGATTACGAACGCGGAGCAGTGAGAGGCCGCGCTGCTCAGCACAGACCCTATGACTCAGGTCTCACTAGCCCAGGTGGCCGAAGACGCCGCAGAGATCTACATGACTTCTGCCGTCGCCGGAAGGACACTGAAGTCGACCTGAAAACGGCCCCACCCATGGCAACAATAAAGTTTAATCTGATCTGATCTGCCGGACGTGTACCCACTAGCGGCCTGAAGTTCCCTCTCTAAATTGTGGCTGCTGCATAAGCTTTGTATGATGATTGTACAATAACCAGTGAAATGTGAAATCCTCACATATTAACTCAAGAAAAATATACGTTGTGTTTAAATATAGGTGAAAGAACACAGCGACCACTTCGTTTAATGCGTGTAACTTGCTCTGCAAGCGTGCCCGTTGGAAATGTAACAAGTTTCTTTAAACAGGCAGTGCGACGGATCTGAATAAGAAGTAATATGTCACTTCTTTCAAACCTATTTTGCTAATATAATTTAGAGGTAATCAAGTAACCCTCTTCGTCGTTTAATTATAAAGGTGATCAAGTCGCCCCTCGGTGGGATAGATACATTTCTACAAGAAACCAAAACCGCCATCCTATAGGCGATGTTTTCGAGAGTTACATGCACAGAAGTAGTGCACGAGCCTAAACTACGTATTATCGGCCGTATTTTAGTGCTGGGGAAATATGGTAAAATTTTGACCGGGGAATGGTGCCGATGCTATACCCAATATGGGAACACTGAACAAGCTTCCTTGTGCCTTAAAGAGTCCATGCAGACAAAATACGGGTTGGTTTTATTCAAACGGTTTCGTGTTTTACAGTATCCCCAGCGCTTGTCCGGAAGCTAACGGTGCTTTATTCACTGAGAAATTAATCAATTTAAGTTGAAATTTTGATTCTCCCGCCAAATCGTGTGTTTTCACGACGTCTGCAATGACATCACAAGGACAGGTCTTCAAGCTAAACTTGGTGTGCTGCGGAGCCTGGTTTACCGTTAGTCAACCTAGATGGCGCCACCATTCCGCGGCGGGCAACTCTATTTCTATTGACCGTATTTCTACCTACCTAGTTCTTGTTCAGGTAAAAAAAAATTCTGCAGAAATTCACAGAATTATCTACTAGTCCGTAGAATTCTTATGCCGCATGTCTTGAGTGTGAGTTTCTTCCTGCCATTTTTTTTTGTTTTTTTCTAAATTACAGGTGGAACGTTCGCGAAATCTGCATTATTGTGGAAATGCCGTGTGGTATAAGTTTTGAAGTTTTCCGTATTTTTGTAATATATTTGTTATTTTTATTTTTTTCGAAATTTCGTCCGACCAATTATCTCCATTTACGTTACTATAAGGATCACATTTGTAACTTTCGCGAAATCTGCATTATTGTGGAATGCAGGGCGTTACACGGTTCGTCGTTCCCCGTAATTATTTTACAGATGTCTTATTTTTCTAGTTTTTTTAAATTTTGTTCCACCAATTATCTCCATTTACGCTATTATAACAATTGTGGGTGGAACCTTTGCGAAATCTGACTTATTGCGCAAATGCAGGGCGTTGCATGTTCCGCCATTTTCTTTAATTTTTTATACTTTTCTTATTTTTTGTTTTGAAAACTTTCGTGTGACCAGTTATTTCCATTTACGCCATCCCAGCGGTTAGAGGGGGAAACTCCCGCGATATATTCATTTTTGTGGAAATGCAGGACGTTACACGGTCATGGCTGTGGGGGTACTCGGGAAAGAATGCTACGCAAGTAGTCGTTTCGTGAAACATGGTGCTCGCTCGACAAATATGGGCAAGTAAGGCACCGTCGCTAACGCGAATTGGCCTGAGCCGTGCGAGACAACCCCAAAGAGCTAAAACAGGCAGTGCGCGCAGCACCAGAAGCAGTACGCATCCGTACTTCTATGCTTACGTGCACTTTCGTAACTTCCACTTTTTATCCCACCATTCTTACTACTATAAAATAATGTGCTGTAAATTTTAGTGCAAATAGCTCGTTCGACAAGCTTATAAGCCCTGCCTAATTGCGTTTGCTTTTGCCGGCCTCAGCCAATCGCAAAGCTATTGCATATTACGTCATAGGTTATGTGGCGGGAAATGAGCTAGTGAGTCTCGTGGCCATTACCTTTTTTCCTAATTATATAGCTTATTTGAGCCAAGTTTACGTTAAAAGTGGTATCAGTATAATTATAACGAGGCAATCTTTTGAATTAACCAAACTTGTGTTTTGTCTGCATGGCCCCTTTAAAAAAGACGAAATAAAAATGGCTGCGAGTCTTCTGGCTTCGCAAGAAATGTCGTCGAAAGTCGATAGTCCTCTGCCACCCCACCAGGTGACAATTAACCTCTCTCCCCCTCTCACCCCTCACGCTCTTGATCTCTCCCCATCAGCTACAGTCATGACAAATGTAATGCAGGTTTGCTCAATTCGATTTTCCCGCGTTCGTATCACTCGCTCGCCATCTGTCGGAATATTTTGTCTCTGTTGTGCTTGTAACAGCCTGAGCGGACATCTTTTGTGTTCGTGTCTGCTCTTATCTCGTCTTTTTTCTGACACGGTTTCTAACATGTTTCTTTTTCATTTGCTGTCGTAAAAATATACTAATGTTCATTTTGAATTAAAAGAACACCTTTACTGCCAGTTGCGTGTTCTGCCTGAAATGTGCCTTAGTTTTTCTTTTTTGCGCTTATTAACGCCGACCTGTATGAGCCATGCAGCAAATGTTGAGCAGTTTGGAACGGTCTTGACTATTTATTATTTCGCGCTGAAACATTCTTTCCCCTGTTTTCTGGCCATAAAGTTGGATCGAGTGGCAGTCAGACAGACAGACATATCAATTTCCGAATTGGGTAGCCCACGACAGACTATAATTTTTGGAATCTTAGCTGGTTGGTAACATGCACGAGGTGTCGTTACGGCTGAGTTTGTGTTGCACGACTAGAAGGAAGGAAGAGTTGATGTAAACCCGTTTGGGGCATTATTTGTCTTAGAGGGAGGGCCCTTAGACCCACGCGCAATAGACTGAATTATCACGGCCACTGCGTTGTCCCAGTAATAAAGAAATTGGCTGCGTATTTGGCTCCTTTCGTTGCAAATGTCTACGAAAGATGATAGTCTTTCACCCACATTTGTCAAGTAAATGCCTCCTTTCGTTTCCCGCTCGCCTATCATGCTGTTCCTCTCCAGTCGCGTTCCTCCCAAGGTACAATCTAAAGGTTTGCTCTAGTCAATTTAAACTTGCCGCGTTCTACTGCTGCAGGCCGGGTGCTCGATGCCAGCGCTGCCGTACGGCTGGGACGCTCGTGAATCGAGGCGCCCTACTTCGACGTTTATAGAACCACGTTGCCCTACTCCACGTGCATTCCAAGAGGAACGTGGAAATTATCTAGTGGAACCTTTCGTAACTGTTTCCGTTTGATTTCTTAAAATGCCGCTAGAAGCTAGCGCGGGTGACAGCAGGCGACGGAGTGAATTCTTTATGCAGTGGACGCAGTATTTCATTTGCTATCGCAAAAATCAAGCATTCATTAATTTGTTATAAAGGAACACTGCAAATATCACTTATGTATTGATTTTTGCCTTATATTTGCGTAATGTTTTGTTCTTGTTCAGCGATGTTGACAAGTATGAATATTGCCACCGAAACCTGTTGTGCAGCTTCTGTTCACTTTGGCCGGTTGGCTGAATCGAAATGTAGACAGACAGACAGACAGACAGGCAGACAGACCAAAATTTTCACGTTCAACTAGCCCAAGAAAGACTAGTGTTTTAAAAAAACCCGTTCCTCACCCCACTCCTTTCGGTTGCGTATGCGTATTCCGGTGACGGTGATGTCCTGCGCCAGGTCGACCATCCACCAGGGGAAGAGCTCGTTCCAGTACGAGTCCATGGTGTGCGCGAAGTAGGGCGGCTTCAGGCCGTCCGTGTTGTGCGAGCCGTCCACCGCCTTGTCCGACGTGTACTGGATGCCGTACAGCTCGTACGTAGAGCTCTGCTGCGTCTTCTTCTTGTACGCATAGTTCACACCCATGCCAGTCTCTGCGAAGAAGTGGGGACGGGGCATTGGCGTGTGAACACATCCTGCCTGTTGCATGCTTGCGCGGAAACAATTATTACACCCACCAGGATTGAGTCGCTCAGGCCATTCTCGCTGGATATAATAAGCCAATGACGTATTTGTCACGTTGGATCTTACAGCGCAGAGGTGCATTTGTCCGGCAGAAAAATCTTGCATTGGGAAGCGTCGGCAGCGACAATCATGTTAAGCACACCTTCGCTAAAACAACGTGTTTCCCCCCCTTTAAGCTGCACCTTTAGTCTTGTAGAGGGTGCCTTCGGGTAATTTCGGGCCACCATTTAGTATTTCGCCTCTATAAAAGAAAAAATGGCTGTCGCTGCCCACTTCATCGAAGAAAAAATGGCGCAGCTTGCAGTAGCGGTGCAAGGCTGGAGAAACAGCAGAGCTGGCGGCCCCTCTCCTTTCGTCGGAGACCCGGCTGTTCAAAGCCAACGCTGCGAAAAATCCAAAGGAAATAACGCTGTGCGCCTGGAGTGCGATGATAGCTCTGTTTTTTTTAAGCGCGATGATTAAACCCAGGTTCAATTCCGATTACGGCAAGCATTTTTTGCTTTCCGATTGGAAGTTTCTGTTCGCGCTGGATAACTTACGGCCGTGTTAAACAGCTTCGCTGTTGATAAGCCACTGGCGCTGATCATGTGTACATTATGACGGCAATTCATTTCGCCAAGAATATATGCTTTTCTTGTGATCACTCTATTGCTTGTTGAATGTTCTAGCCGCAGGTTGATTCAGCTGCAACTTTAGCCCACACATATTGGTAAAGCATTAATTGTCCACTGAGCGTGTATTACTGAGAAAAAAAAAAAACGAACGAACGGACGATCACTCTAAGCTTGTGATGCAGGCTACATTTTCCACAGTTGACGTGCTGATGTGCGATTATGACGATTCTATGTCTTAACTTCGCTGCCACTTGAAGTCATCACAACTTGCATTGATTAAGTGTGAAGTATGTTTGCTATTCAGATATAAACATCAACTACAAAGAAGTCTGTAGAGTTGCGAAGGCGGCAATATTGCAAGCACAAGCTCACTGCAGCAAAGCATCGATAGGAATTGTGGGGGCCCCACATTGTCCAAGAAAGCAGCAGCAGGATCTCCTGGCGGCTCATTTTCAATGCGCACGGAATGCAACACATAGCAGCAACCCTCGTGGTGTTTTCATTCAGACGCTCCGTCACCATATCTAGCGACGCCGAGGACACCTAGTGATGATCTGCTAGACTTACCCTGCTGTTCTGGGGCTCTGACGATGAGGCAATGTCTCCCACAAAATGGAACGCTCAGCAAAGCTCGGCATGTTAATATTCTAGCAGGAACTTTGGTGTATGTGCACGTAGGAGCGCAGCGCACGATAACTGTCTTTGCTGCTTCTAACTACGTCCAAGCTCCTATATGTGTTAATAAGAGTAACTGTAATAGTAATAGAAATAACAATATTATTAAGTTCATGTTCACCGTAGAATTCCTGATAAAGCAGTGAACGCGAAAACGTCAATGTTCAATTGCCGGACGTGTCGCCCCATCATCATCATAATCAGCATCATGATCAGCATCAGCATCATCATCAGCATCTCCTTGCGCCGTTTTATTCCTACGTAAAGACACCCTCTCATTCCAGTATCCCCTTTCCCCACTTGAGCCGAAGGCCATCATTTTTGTATGCAACTTTTATCCATTCCATCCTCTTCTACCCAGCTGGCACTGCTCGCGTTCCATCTCTTCGGACAGCGCAAGTTTTTACCTTTTTTCCTTGTTGCGCTTGGAGCAGCTGAAGTCGACATCTTTTGTTTTTGTGTTCGTTTTCATCGCGCCTCTCTTCGACGCCGCTTTTGACCAACTAATATTTCATTCGCTATCGTACAAACTAATCCAATGTATATTCTTAGCTAAAAGAGCACGACTGCTCGTTGTTATATACTTCCATTTCGCGTCAAATATGCCTCAGGTTTCCTTTCCTATGTACGAGGCATGGCAACAGTTTTCGCTGCTTTGAATGGCCTTTCCTGCTTACATATTTTGTTATGGCCCCGAATGCATTAAAAGAGACCTAAACAAAAGTTGGGGAAAAGCGCGCATTACCAAGCTATCCTGGGCATTCTAATAGAAAATGAACAGGGGCCCCGACGTCCACAAAGATTTGTTGAAGTACAGCAACAACAAAAAATCAAAAGAGAGATAGAGTTAAAAATGAAATACAAGCACATTTCCGCACGAAAAACGCGACGCATGTACAACCAACTTTGTTCTTCAGAATAATCTCAAGCATTCCTCCGTGCGACCAGAGAAGGGGAAAAAAGAACAGATGTATACGGCCGTTTGCATGGTCAGTGGTCGCACTTGATAATTGAAGCTGCTGTGGCTGTCTAACGCAGTCCGCGAAGCACGCGCATGACGTCTTTCCCGTTGTCCCCGAACTGTCAGTTTAGTTCCACTGTGCGATGTGCCACCACTAAATCCCGCCAGGATTATCTCCAGCCCCTCGACGCCCAGTAGTGCACCTGAAGCATGGGCCATGGCGTCGAAAGCAGGCAATTCAGGCTACCGCGTCCACTCAAGTCCCACATTAGTGAACAGCCCGGAGAGCCGAAACATGCCGGTCAAACGGTCCGAAGATGCTAACCGTTCTCAGCGCCCACAAACCGGGTCCGGACGTGTATGTACTTCGTGGGCAGTCATTCCTTCACCGTTTATTATTTTATGCACCGTCGGTAATTTTTTGCGTCATCTCCTGTTCACGGCGCCAAATATTTGATCTAGAGAGATAACTCATGCTTTCGCGTTATTAACAGGAAGAGCCTGGTTGTCCCGTCGTTGTCACAACGGCTGCGCAACAGGAGGGGCGTGGATTGAAGTTGCAAACTTCCGCACTGGCGAAAGCAATTTAGTTTTTAGAACTGCTCTTGGTGGAGCATGGGCCGTGACTACAAACACACGGCAGGCTGCCGGTGGTGGACACCCGGCAGCGGTTACGCCCTGCCCGCACCACGCTGACAAAAAAGCACCGCGAGCCAGTAATACACACAGCTCTCGCTGTAAAAAAGGACAATACTCACCGTTGTATAGCGTGTCCTTATACCGGTTCTGAAAAACAAAGAGGAAAAAAGAGAATTTAGAATTATTGCCCCGGGCGAACAATTACTTAACCGTTCACAAAATCTATAACAAAAGATCTACAGTACAGCTCTGCTGTGTGTGTTTTGTGTTTAGTAATCCGTCTATCTGCCGCCTGCTGCTCTGGTTCCTCCAAGTTGGTATAAATATCTCGCGAAGCTCCAACTTGCCCCAATACAAGCCCGATATTGTTAATCCTGCTACGGAGGAACTGTTAGGAACACAGCTTTCATGCACATGGGTGCATTCATGCACATGTAAGTACGTGCGCGCGCACACACCACGCACGCACGCACGCGTACGCACATACTCATCATAAATCTGCTCCTAACGTGACGAGCGCATGACACATCGTCCCTATCAAGGGGAGTAATCGTGGAAGGAACCGCTCTACTTTAGTCTGGATGGCACACCGCTGCCCGCCCTTTTGAGAAGAAGTGTTCTATGATACGGAGGACAACGGTGTATCACGCATGGTAGCTCTGCATGCTACCACTATTTCTAATTCCGAATGTACTCGGGATGCCGTTCGTTGTTGCCGTCCTCACTTTAGTGAGAGCCCGGTGGTGAATATTTTGATGTGGACGTCTTGGTATAATTGCGTGCGTGAATACGAACGGACAAATTTTAATGACGAAGCATGCCCATTGAGCGAAAAAGCCGGGGTCGGTGCTTTGAAATAGCAGTGTAGCAGTGAAATAGCTCCTAGATTTCAATGGCTGCGACGCCTTGATAAAGTGCAAAGAAAAAGAAAAGGACTGCGCTGCTAGGTGATGCCTGGGCATGTGCGGTACCACGTGGAAAGAGGAGTGTACGGGGGGGGGGGGGGGGGGGTTGCTGCGGCCGCCGTTCATCCGGCGGCAGCGATACGCCATCAAGTGCGAGGGCGCATCGCCACCCAGCAGCGCAACCGTCAGCAGCAAGCAAGGCGGCACTGTGCTGGTGTTCTCAACAATTTCGCCCAAATAATTCCCGTTTAATGCCAACGTACTATCGTAGAAACTAAAAAAAAAAAAAATCCGCGGCAGTTTATTCGCAAAATTTGAACACATCACTTGCAGCGTAAAACGGAAAGGAGAACCTAGCAGAGTGAAATTGGACACTAATGCTTTCACATTCACAACTGATAAGAAGCTCTTAGGTGCCCTCGGATTTCACTTCAACAAAAACTTTCCTTTCTTTAAGTTCTTTTACACATTTAACGAATTTTCTGTGGCTACAATTCCAGCGGTATGTAGAAAATAGGTTCGGCGACTGATACAACTGGTAGATTTAGAATGCCCTCTAAGCAGGCGCCTTTCTTTAACTGGTGGAATAACACACTAACAAAAACAATGGCGTAATAATGCATGTCGTGAGCATCCTCGTACTTAGGAACAGTGCAGTGCCACTCGAAATAGTGGAGGAATGGCACGACCAGCGGAAACGTGACGTCACTTTGCAAGGGGGTAGAGGCAGCTGGTTCCATTTTTAACTGCATAAAGTGCACTGCGAGTGGCGAAATCACCAACAACCTGGGGTTTATGCGGCGCGCACCGACGAGCGTGGTGACGCCGCATTCCCAAATGTGTGACGTTACGGATCACCCTGTAACGCACCTATCATTAAAAAGTTTGTACCGTCCCCACCGATCATTTTTGTTAAGACAAGGGTTGTTTGCCTGTCCACAGGGGAGGATAGTACTAGAGGTAGGTGTTTGGAGGGAGAATCAAATAGTCACTTTAGAAAGCTCCGATGACTGGTCTCATTACGTAATATCTGGCAGGGCCATCACCGGACCGTGCTGCTGGTGCTTTAGAACTGTTTCTGGAGCTACATTTGCGTTTGTAATAGTTGCCAGCCTTAACCAGCAATTTACTGGTCTGCGAAAGGTTTTATTTTGCAGACATTTGGTGCTCAGACTTGCATTTCGTACAGCGGTCGAAAATAGATGGTAAAAATTATGCGGCATTCTCGGCAACATATCCTTGTATTCTTATTTACAAAGTCTCTGGAAAAGCCTGGTTTAAGGTGCGCTGAACCAAAATTGTTTCCCTTGTACAAGCAATATTCTCATAATCTGTTCACTTCATAATTTAGTATTAACGTATTCATTTCATAAATTACGACCTGCAAATTCCAGGTCATTACACTCGACTAAAAGCATCTCTTGTCATTTGCGAGCAATTTGAGCTATTTGTGGGCACTTGGCTGTAGATAGCTATAAAGGTTCTTAATCATGTACCAGGCATAGAAATAAAGGAATCAGGGGCAAGAGGTCGAAGACGAAGATTCTCACTCACCGCAGCATAGTATACGAATCCCTTGGATGTGAGCGGCTTTCCGTGAGGAAACGGGGTCATAAGGTCGCAGGCGTACTTCTTGGTGTTTGATATCCTGCGTGACAGAGTGTCATCGTAATTACTGGATGAACTCAAAAAAATTTCCAAAGTATTTGCAAACAAATGCAACAGATACTATGAGCTTGTCATATAACGCAGACATGCATTGCACAAAACGACGTCAAGATTGTCTGTGTAGGTGCTTGTTCTGAGTTCTAAAGAACAAGTTTCGCCAATAATATAACGCTCAGAAGGCGATAATCATTGAGGTTTTGACAGGATACTTGTCGATGGCGACCATTTCCGATAATATTGCAGTATGGTTGTGCCATGCTGCCGCACACTTGCTTGCACAATGAATAATAATCTTCAGCCGAAGGTGTCGTTTACACAAACAGAAGCTTCCGCTATGGCTCACCGCTTTGCAATAACCGAAAAAAATCGCTTGCAGAGTCACTCGCAAAATAACCATTGCTTTTTGCAGCACGACTGACCCAGAAGTACAGTCACGACTCCCGAGACAACGCCCCCGAAACCTGGGAACTTTATATCATCCTGTGCGACTCAACTGTGCTTACACAAACAGTCACCTATATCGCCTTGGAGTAACGCCAAACCCGTACTGCGATAATTGTTCCTGTGTTGAAATGGTTGAACATAATTTATTAGAATGTGCGGCCTACATGGCACCAAGATCACGCTTTCTTGAAGACATCAAAGGCCTAGCGCAGGGCCAATAACTCCCAAGATTATTCTGGGACCGTGGATTTGTCCCATCACAGCAGCGCCAAGTCCTGAAGAGTTTCGCTCTCTTAGTTTAAAATGGACATGCGCCTAATTTGAAAATCGTTGATTATGTCACGTAAACTAAAAAAAAAAAATGCGTGCAAGTCTGTCGCCGCGCACCGAGTCCACACGAGTTTTTTTTTTCTTTCCTGCCTAGCTCTTTCTTGGGTTTTCTCTTCCTCAATTGCCAGTCCTCAGCACAGAAGCATGTATACAGGCGATTGTAAACGCCGAAAAACCTATCAGCCTTTCCAATAAAAGCCTTCTCTCTCTCTCTCTCTCTCTCTCTCTCTCCAGATATCAGGAGCAGTCTCAGCGGACATAAAGGAACGAGAATGTCGTTCTTTTGATGCGTCGCAGTATCTAAATCTCAGGTTAGAAATGGCCCAAAAGCGCCACCAAGCATGTTTTGGATGTGTGTTATCACAAATCCCCCGCTTCTATTGGCACTGCAGCACATGTCATGATTATAATTGGACCTTTCAAAGCTTTCAAGTTTGCACTGAACATGATCAAACGTTCTGCAGTCCTGCTAGAGGTTGCAAACCCGTGGGAACACCAGGTATACGCTTGGCCGTCACAGCAAGCGTAAGACGTATGTTACTTATGTTCAGTCAAAGCCGGGAGGCATTGTCAGTGCTATCGAAGGGCACTTGGTCGTCGCCATTCATTGCGCATTACTGATTTGCTCTTTTGCCTTTTCATGACAACGCAGAACAATACAAACGTGTGTACCTGCAGCCCTGAATCCCGCCTGAAAACGCTTTTAGTTGCCGCCTCAGTAGTCTACTGTCACCGCATACTTGGCAAATGAAGAAAGTATATTTTTCGCGTCCATCTAAATTCTTAGGACTGTATGCCTCCCGAATGTCCACCTGTACGACTAGTCAAAAATACTAAACACCAGATCGTGAAACTATGCGTGACCGAAACAAGAGAAGCATTTGAGTCGTATTCGAAATGTACAACATTCGCGCACGTCTGGTTAAGACCAACGCCAAAAATATGCGCGCGTAACAGCACGCATAATGCGGTTTCAACATTGCGGATTTATTGGCGTCCGACCTGAAAACTTTAAATTCGGAATTCGTGGTTTACGCGCGGGGTACGAAGCTCAGGATAAGAAGCTCTGCGTTAGTAGAGTACGCAGATCATTTCACCACCTTGGCATTTTTTAAATCTTAATACGACCTGAAGTTTTAAGGCGACAGCTTCATGATGAGCTTTATCGCGTAACCGTGACGGTGGAGGCTCTTTCCAGCGAAACGATGACGCCACCGGTGGAGTGTTTTTTTTTTCTGCCCAGGGGAGCTGCCTTCTGTCACCGATAGGTGTAGTCGCCCTCTTCGTAGCGCCGGCAAAACGCTTTGGCGGATGCATGGGTGGCTCAGTGCAGCCGGAGGTGAGTGGTGGGAGTCCCATTTTCAGTCAAAATAGTTTCAACCTCAACTCTGAATTTGAGGAAGTCCAGCGAATACTAAAAATGTCTGGTCAAATCAATACAATTGGCGATACATGCCACGCCACGCTGTAACGTGAATGCGTGCCAACTTATTTATTAAGGCGACAGCGTTATTAGGCTCATTTTTTTTTATTTTCCCTTGTCTGCTAGCCGTCCGCTATCAGCCATGCTCATCAAGCGTCCGCGGAAGTACGCCATTTGTGATAACAGGTAACAACGACGGAGGCAGCAAGTTACGCGGGATCGCCGGAATCGGGAATGCTCAGCTGCGGCAAATAGCTTGTGGAAAGGAGGACCATGATACTACAGCCGAGACGAAAGAAAAAAAAATTCCCGCGCCTTCCCGCGAGGGGAACACGAGTAAATACAGAGCATTGGGGGTCGTTAACGCCGCGTAAAGTCGTGTTAGGGCGGGTAGTTGGGTCGTAGTTGCGTTGGTGTTGGTTTGGGGTAGAGAGAGGAGAGTAAAGTCGCGATCGGGTGGAGCGAGCGTCAACCAAGGAAGGAAGGAGCAACGCAGTGACAAGCACGAGCGACCGCTAGCCGCGTTATATTTGTAGCGCGCGCAGTAGAGGGAGAGCAGTACGCGGGGGGGGGGGGGGGGGGGGAGAGCGCGCATGCGCATACAGCGCGCGCCCTTCCACGCCCCACCGCGCTGCTATCACGCACCTGTTACGCCGAGACCGCGACGGAGCGAACGGGCTGACTACGACGCATGCGCGCGCCAGCTGCTGTTGAGAGAGAGGAGGGAAGGAGGAGAGGCGCACCTGCTGCGGACGCGGAGCTGTGGACGCCGTCCGACGCAGGAAGAGGCGAGGCTAAGAAATGCTCTGCATTTAAAACGCGCGATTTCAGCAGGCGCCGTGCCTGCACGGTGGGTTCTTTCTACACGCCGTGGGTAGTCGCATGCTCGGCAGACACGAGCGCCAACCATGCCTGTGACTTACGCCATCACAACTGCCACTAGATAACGTATCAGAGTACCGCCACTGAGGTACGCAAGTCAACAACGGCGGTCATTTTGGTGTTTATCAGAGTTGCGAGATTGCCGCATCTACGGCCTTGCCGCTAACTTCGACCGGGCCATTTGTTAACAACACTGCCGAAGATGCAGCAAAACGGCAACTTCGGGCACAGTTCTATTGCTGTAATACTGCTACACGCGTTATCTTTGATTCACGTTCGGAACGGCGTCAGTGGCGCGCAGCCGCAGAGCAGGCAGGATAAGCTAAGTCTACCAGAAATGACCATTAAAACGCATAAACAACAAAATGGCGGCGCCCATGAACCGTCGCAGTGTAAACAAATGTTACGTGATGCGGACTGACCAATGATCATGGAGGTTGCACGGAACAGTAGGAGAAAAAAGTGCCGGTACTGTGTAATCTTATCTGGAGACACTAGCCACCACCAAAGCGCCTCTCCGACTGAAACTGACGCCGGCGCCAACATTGCGCCACCTACCTAAAAAAAGGGCATTTGGCCCACATTGTAAAACACCTATACAGGGCTAGAGCAGGAATGAAAGAGGAAATGACAAAACCTTATGTAAGCTCAGATAATGAGCCGGTATCATTCATATCGCGGTATCAGAAAATTACCCGCACTTAGGAAACCCAAATAACTACCACGATCAGGGCAGCCCTTAACCTCTAAATTTTCACGATCACATGAAAGGCCGTTTAATTTTGTCTTGTAGTAACTTTGCAGAAATCAGACAGAGCCACTCCCCTAGCACAAAAAGAGTGAGAGGGAAAACAAGTTTGGGACAGGGCATCCTATGGAATATCGCCACACCTCCAGAGAAAAAAACACAGCTATAGACGCCATCGTGGATGTCACCAATCCAGCTGCTCTGCGTAAAGGCCATCCTCCTACCGATAAACATAGATTCAAAATCTACACAAGGACGGGTTACAAGCTCTAGATCAAATTCCTTAGATGAAAGGAACAAAAATATGAAAACAAGGTATACGCCGACGCCGGGTTGTTCAAAAGTACAAAAGAAACCATCGTAGTGACTACCGTTGAAACGACTGTGACATCATTACCCTCCTACACAAAGGAACGGAAAAAGATAGAATCAAATTCATCGTCTTGACGATTCTCCAAGCGGAAATGTCGAATAGATGCTTAAACATCAATACACACGCTCAAAAAGCCGCTAGTCTCTTGCCTGCAGGCACAGTACTACTTGAAGAATCGAAAAAGATTTTCCAATACACTATGGTAAAAATTCACATCCCGTCAACACACTGACAAAAGGGTCTGGAAGGGGACGACTCCGCCGACGAAGATCCACGCAAACTCGCATAGTGCGCTCCCTCTTGACCACGGCTAGCGCACTCCTCCCCCGAAAAATATGGAGAACATCTGCTGAGCCTGCGCTACAGGAACACGATCCTTTCCCATGCCACACGGGGCTGTTAACGCCGAAGAATTACAAGCTCTGCGGAGGATACAAACCAACAAATATATCTACAAGTCTGGATGGGCGGACAAGTTTGATAGAAAACGTCAGACATATCACCTTAGATCTGTGATAAATACAGGGGAACACCCACCCTCTTCTGCGAAAGCTGGTCATTTGAGGGGTGAATAACTAAAAAATTACATATTCCGTTTATGTCGATACATAAGAGGCTGTTATAACCAGCTTGTCACCTTACGACCAGCGTGACCTGATGCTAAGGCTGTGGACTTCGGAGTTCACCCTAGAGCTCTCTACTATCTGTTAACACCTTCCCCAAAGCTTTGACTAAATCTTACTCAACAAAAGTGTCTCTCTCTCTCCTTCTTTCTGCGTCTTTCATCAAAAAATCCAAAACGTTTACTCAGGCGAAGGTGCTAAAGAATAAACACTTTTAACACTGACACTGTTACCTTGTCTATCAAATTGACCAGCGCCCTACAGCCGCAACTTTCCCGCCCGCATCTTAAGCCACACGAGCGTAGATGACCTCTTTCCTGCATCGCGGTGATTAAAAACTGTTGCGGCAATTTTAACTCTCGTTGTTGAACTGCAGTGCTTGGAAGGGATAAATGGCACCAACTCAGTTCGATGACGCTCCTTCGACTTTATTTTTGCTTAAGTTACTTTATGGAGCAATATTGTGCTGCTGTTTATGCGAATGGCTCAAAGGGCAGCTCAGGATGTTTTGCAGAAGTGTAAGGATTTCTTCGTGTCCCACTCACTTTAAACAGCTTGAATGACAGCGCAAATTACAATTTCTGCCAACAAAAACTGAGTGGGGCCTGTGACATTCACGACTTATGCTTCGCATGCAGAATATGTGCCTTTATTCCTTTGCCGTTCGCCTAAGGTCCTGTGGGAAGACGTTCAGCTGTTGGCGCTCACCTGACGCATGCGCATGGCGGGTTCTTGTCGCACTTGTTGAGGCAGTCGTACACCTTGTGCCTGTCGGGCAGCCGGCCGGCCTTCTTGTCGTTGCGCATAGTGCCCGCCGTTGTCATGTAGCCCTCGCCCAGGACGCCACTGGCCTGCTCGATGACAGCGTGGAATGAACGTGCATAATCCGTCATAAAGCAGCTTTTCCAGACAAAAGTTCTTTGACCGCGCGAAGTGCATTTGCTACACCAACCCGCTCGAATTAACATCGTACAGGAAAAATTATGCTTTACACGTTGCAGTTGTTACAGCAGATAAGATGCACTGTAGTAGTGAGGCGAACCAACACAAATGGACAAACAGCACTGCGTACATTACTCGTTTGAAGTAGCGAACGATACAGGGAAGAGCTGTGATTAAAAAATCATGAAAGAATTAAAGCCGTTCCACTCAACATGAAAGCTGTCGGAAGTGCAGAGCAGTGGTTCGCCATAATGGGCTGTGGCACCGTTATCCGCTCACTGCTACCACCCATCACGCTTTTCGCCTCCCTCTCTCACTCCTCTCTTGATGAGTGGAACGAAAATTTGTCCAATGCAATTCAAATTTCCCGCCTTCGCAGTGCTCACGCCACCTGCCTGGAACAGCGCCAGCGGGAGTTCTGTCCTTTTTGTACTCTTTTTCTTCTCGCACTTGCTGGAGCCTTACTACGCACTTTGTAACGCGTCGTTTTTGTCGGCCGCTTTTCTCGCTTACTATCACAAAAACCAACCGAACGGGTGTTCCTAAGTAAATAGACGCGGGGCTGCCAGTTATTCACACAGATTTTGCCTCAAATGTACCTGCAGTTTTCTTGGCGCTAAACAATAAGGAGATGTATGACAAGCTCCAGCGGTTCAGGAGTTTCGAATGGTTATACTATATAAACTGCTTGTTTTCTGAAGCCTCTGTTTGGATCCGTTACGTCGCTATGCCGCCTGATAGCGGCGGTGGCTAGACAGCATGACAGCGAACCTGCTACGACTACAAGGCGAGACCCTAAACTGCTGTGCACTTAAGAACCCTGATTAGTGTACGCTCCCTTTCGCTGAGAAAATGCGTTTGATAGACAACAGAAACACCAAACCTGTCCAAACATAGGTACCTGCTTATTTGTTTGTCAAAGTCGCTATTTTTTCTCAGCGACACCAGTGGAGAAAACGGCTTTGGTTGTTGGCAATACATGTGGGCATTGCATGCAGCCTAAAACGAGTCACTATACTTTTCCTTATTTGTGTGTCTCCATATAAACCTTCGGATATTATGTTCGACAGCTGATAAAATTAATTTGAAATGTAAAACGGTGCCTCTTTGTCGTCCTGATGCAAATAAATAAAAATAAATACGTGGCAACGATACGGGCATACAACTTCTGGCCTCCTTCATTTTCTGACATAGTTGAAGCTCAGCTACGACAATTTATATATCTCGCAACTCAGCTCAGAATAGGTATTATTTCAAAGAAGGAGGACAGAGAACAAACGAATGTCCAAGAGATTTACTCCCCCCCCCCCTGCCCCCGGTTTCCTGCATTTCGCTTTCATAAAAACGTGCTACACTCGCATCGGAAATCGATGCCGTAATTTGCTTTCGAGTACCGCAGCACCTTAACTGTATCTGTTTACCCAGTGACTCGTATTTCAGGTTAGCTACTGCAACGAAGCTGTCGTAAATGGAAGTACAGACACGAGAAAATGATGGAACGGGGCCTCAAAAATGCCGTAGCATTTCTGATCGACTTACGCAACGATATACAACAAATTGCAAAGAATATACAACAACCAAATAAAGCGGCCGCGAATTTCAGGGTCAGGATAATAGTTCAACAAGTGATATTAGGCGTTGACATGACATTGTCACTAGTGTTTCATTAGGTGTAATTTAACAGTGGCGCCACGACTGCATTGTCTCTTCATCCGCTGCCAATTTATCAAACAGCGACGACAACAGGTCATGCTAGACTGCGGTGTTCACGTCACCGCATAGGCTATAACTGCTGAGGCTGATGCATGGGTGAAGGGCTACTTCGGATACAAATGAGTCATTGCTTTTTGGCCAATCTTTAGAAGCACGCTTGCCGTGCCAGAACTGAAGTTTACATTTGCCCGAGACTACGGATGACGCCTGGCTCTTGAGAAACGAGGCACTATAACAGCTAAACCTGTAAAAATAACTACTGAAGCAATAATTTCGCATGCTGTATACTCACAAAATAAGCGACCATTACTGATGCAGCTATGGCGCTCTTTGAGAACGAAGATAGTGGAAGAACATCGCTGTGCCTATAAAAGATACAAAAAGACAAGCGACACGGCATGAATTAAAATGTGCCGTGCATGCGCAGCGCCTCAATGTTTGTATGCCGGCCTTTTAGGTGGCATCCGTATGCATAGACGACATACTCGTCACTATAAACGCGCAAAATATATAGTTGCAAGCATAAAAAGCAACAGGAATGCGAAAATTGGAGTATGAACATTCGTATCAAGTCTTGCTTACAGCAAGGCAGTTTGGGGATATAAAGCGGAAGAGACTTTGATGACGGCTCTGTACTGTTGTTGTGTGGCTTATATCTAACTAAATACTAAAACAAAATGCACTGTCTGGCCAGTGGAGTTGACTTTTCAAAAAATTTGAGCGCAAGCAGGCACAACGACAAAGAATGGGAACAGGACAAGCGCTCGACTTAACTTGATGCGGCATTAAATATTTGCGTGTTCATGCTTGCATCGTCAGTCATAGTGCCTTTTTATTAGGCGGGCTTGCACGCATGAGCCGCCTTTCTGAAAAGCAAGTTCTCATATGCAGAGTCAATCACTAGTATCGGCAGAAGTGAGTGCTTGTTCTTTGTTGAGGCGGTGTCAAAAAGTTTCGCGACTAGCGTTGTTCATAATAAAAGGCTCCATTTATAAAACCACCACCTTCAATGTGATCCCTTTCGCAGCAATACAGTGGTCCCGGCCTTCCGGCCACTGCTGGAATGTGCTCGCAAAAAATGTTATTTCGAAGTGCGTTAATTCCTCGTCCCGTATTCGCGCATGATCTTGGTAGTGGTGTCAAAACGATGGCCTCTAGGTTTAATTTTCAAATTTCGCCCGCAGGAGCAAAATCTGGTGAGTAACGTGTGCACGAAATAGAGCGGACGTTGTCTCGGCCGGGTGGCAGAGTGCGTTGTTGACGAGGAGCACCACCCACTTTTTCGTAAATCTAGTTCCTCTCGTCACCACCCAGCGATGTTAGACCGCTTTTAAACCCTGCATGAGAAACTGCATTGATACAAACTTGCCGACTCATTCCAGACATCCTCGTGGTAGATTTTCCCGGTTTCACGCAGAATTTCACGTTCTCCCTTTGTTCCCACTTGCTGTTCACGATCAAACGCAGACGAGGTATTGCACGTGGTCACAACTGCAAGTTGCACAGCATTAGGCGGACTCAGTACGAAGGACTGACAATTATTAATGTCGGCGCTTCCTGTGACTGCGCGCGGACGTGAAGCCTTGTGCGCCCTTCGTTGGTGCGTTACAAAACTTGCCGCGAAACTCTCTGACACCTTTCTGTATGTTACGGATGATATAAAAACCCAATATGGTTGAAACTCACTATAAGGCTTTGATTAAAGTTAGCCGAAAACAACAAAAAGAGCTCGCCCACCTGTACGTGTCGTACCACGTGCGGAGGCCGATGAAAACGTGCAGAAATTGAACATATTCAAAAAGTATGTCTTTAAAAGGTTGAACAATGATGAAAGTAAAATATGTACAAGAGGAAGCGGAATGTCTGAGAAGGTATCAGCGGCTAGAAATTAACCTGGAAGACATACGCGGCGAACAAGGTGGTATTAAGAGGACGCTCGTCTATAGCTATCACGTTAAGCAGTAATAAAGGTTTCGGCGGCAGTTTTAAGTGCACAGCACTTTATGGGCTCGCCTTGTCGTCGTAGTTCGCTAACGGTCGAAGCGACTGCCGGAATCAGGCGGCGGAGCGAGATAGCGGACCCAAGTAGAGCCTGATGTACCGTCGTCAGGGGGTCACGCTGAGGCTTCGAAAACCAAGCTGTTTAAATAGTCATAACCGTTCCAACCTCGGGAGGCGCTGGCGCTTGTTATGCATTTCCCCTTTGTTTAGCGCAAAGAAAACTGAAGGTTCATTTCAGGCAAAATCTGTGTATATAACCGGCAGCCCCCGCATTAATCTAGTTAGGAACGCTCGTTTGGGAGAAGGGGGGGGGGGGTAACGATAGTACGCGAAAAAAGCGGCCGGGCAAGGAAAAATTGGCGCTCGAAATGACCCAGAAAGGCTCCAGGAGCGAAAAAAAAAATTACGCGTTTGAAATGACGCAAAACAGCTCCAGCATAGGAAATTAAAGCAAGCACAAACAGAACAGAACTCCCGCTGGCGCAGTATCAGGCAGTGGGCGCGCAAGCACTGCGAAGGCTAGAAATTGTAAATGCATAGAGTGGCAGCAGTGAGCGTATAGCCGCGCTGCAGCCCATTATGCCGAATCACTGCTGTGCACTTCCGACAGCTTCCACATTGAGTGGAACGGCTTTAATTTTTTTATAACCACGCCAAAATGATTTACCCGATTGAAACAAAGCATCTGCTACTGGGACCGCCTGTTTACTTAGGGTACTAGCTGAATTTGGTGCTTTTTTAGATAGCATAGGCTTAGCCTATGTTGGCAGATACATTTTTTTCTAAGAGGAGAAGAAGTTGCGACGACTCTTGTAAAAGAGGAAGGTTTGGTGAGTAGATATATCCAGACGGGGGTCCCATAGTTGTTACTGCACCGGGATCCTCGGTATATTATTACATTGAAATATACAGTGAAAGCAGCTAAAGACAAATTACATAGTTAGAAATCTCAGAGTTACACTTCTGGAGTTAAAGTAACAACAGAGCAGTACAAACCAAAGAACTCATGTCATAACATTGCTAGGCAAACTCAATAAAAAGAAGAAAATGAGAAGAAAAGAACTACAAAACAAAAAGAAAAGAAATGAAGCAAGATAAAAAAAAAGAAAAACAGGACACAATAGACTATAATGTATATGTCAAGTGACAGTTTTAAGCAAAACAACAGTTTTGAATGTTCAGGAAAAACGAATAGACGAAATAGCGCATCTAAGCGAAATCTCTAAACAACTTTTACCACTAGAGACAAACACTAACATAGTTCAATGGGCGAGTGTTGCACGGCTAGAAAAAAGGAAGAGAAGAAAAAGAGAAGAACAAATTGCATTGAAATGTATCTGGCTCTGATGGTAAAAAAAATTGTAGCACACTAGCCGTGGAGAACCACGAACATAGATGTACAATAAAACTAACAACGAACAAGCGCGCAACAACTAATGATAAACAACACACTAAGTTACGCTTTTATACAACTAGTATGTAAGAATCAAAACTGCAAAAAAAAATTTTTTAAGATGGTTTTTAAATGTTGATTGAGATGAGAGGGACTCAATAGCATCCGGCAGGCTATTCCAGTTTGAAATAGCGGAAAAGTGCAAGTCATTTTTCCGTAATTTGTGGAAACTGAAGGGAGCAAAGAATTGTAATTTGCAGCGAATCTGGTTGTGTTGGAATTGGTGAAGAAACTTAAATCAATAAGGTGGGAAAGAAGTTCATTAGTCAGCAGGTTTAACACAAATGTAACAATATTATATTGGATCAGTTTGCGAGCTGAAAAAAAAAAAAAACGATATTTTGACCAAGAAGTGCGGTAGCGTTGAAATAAAATTATCTTTTTGTGAATATGCGGATGGCTTTGTTCTGGACATCTTGGACGTATGAAATGTGAGAATTATACGTATTACCCCTCGGAAGAATTGTATACGTTATTTATTTAACATTTAAATAATTCCCTTTCCCTTCCTTTCATTGGAATTACGATTAAGAAAAATTGAAATTTTATGACGGGGCCAACTATATTCCGTAAAAATGCATTCGTGTCGGCGCCTGTTTTGACGGTCTTGACATTTTCTGCGTTATGGAACAAGGGATAGCGCCGCGAGTGGCACATTTGATTTTTCGACCCTGCCCTGTAGCCTGACATAGCAAATTAGACTGCCAGCCTGCCAGGCTCATCTCGTTAGCTCACTGAAACATGCTCTCTCTCGGAACGCCGAAAGCGGCGAACTTGTCCCATTTTGGTGTCCCTTGAAGAAAGTTTGCTTTGTGTGTTTCAACGTGCGTTACAGCAGTGGCTCATAAGTATTGTTGTTAGAGAAGGGAGGAAGAAGAAGGTGTTTCCGGTTTTTCAAAAAACAAGAAGAATGCACGTGGTTTACGATGCACTGAGTTCTGTACAAACCTAGGAGATTGGGGGAGTCAGCACTTCAATCCAGTCGCTTGGCTCCGTCTCTGCATTTTGTTGGCTCATGTAAACATTGCGAAGCTTTCATTTACATCCAGGTTACGTTTATACCGACCAACAAAACTTGCCAGGGGACAATGAAAGACCTATTATCAAGTTTCGCTTCATGAGAATTGCAGGCAGTGCCATGGGAGCTGTACTTTTCGGCCGTACGGTGGTTACATCCTGTGTCATTTGTTTTCTGCAATAGATAAGAAACGTTACGATTTAGCTGACGATCTCGGGTTCACAAGCATTCTGAATGCTGCGCATATTCTGCCGCCTAGTCATTGTGGCTGTCGTTTTCCGCGTTGTCGCAGCAAAAGTTAGGGTTCCTTTCCTGATTTCAATGCCTCTGCTTCGCACCTTTACTTCAATTCGCTATGTGCATGCGTTCCGGATATGTTGGTTAAAAGACAAATGACTACCTTCGACCGCATGCGCAGAACGCGAGGCAGAAAGGATTTATGTGAAGAGACTAAGAAATATTGCACCGACCGGTAAGCCACGCGCAATTTAACATGCGGTAATGCTCGGTTGCGTAGGTCCGGAGACTCAGATATCAGGCGACCTGAACTGACACAATCAATAAATTGGTTAGTAATCGACTACAAAATTTATGTTTGGATTCAATGCAGTCCCGATGGAATTAAAAAAATGTCCCGTGGTATTTAAGTTTCAATTGGAAAGTATTTCAATCGAATGCGACCTTTGCGCCTCTATTTCCCCCTCTATCTGAAATAAATTCCCGGAAGAATTTCGGGGAGGGCTAGCGGTTCTGGTTTTTATTGTCCCTTTAAGCCATCTAAAAGCAGACCGTCACAACAAAAGAATTTGGTGAGTTGAATGGGTACTGGTCGCATACAAAGTCATGGCTAGACAACAGCTTCGACCAGTAACAAAAGAAAACACAAGGGCTTATAAAAGGCACTATTACTACAACGACGTTGCAGTGGCTGCGATGTTATTACTTTGTGAGGGTCAAAAATGTCGCCCAGCGCGACAATGCTTTGCTGAAAAGCCAACTCTAAAGCAAAGCCAAAAATGCCCGCTGGAGGATATATTCAGAAGCGGCTGTCTTTACTCCTCCCTTGAGCCGGAAATGTCCTCTGTGGAGGAGGTGTGCGAAATAAGATAAGAGAGGAGGGCATTTAACGCGACTAACCTGACGTCACGCATTCAGTAGCTCTCGCTCCTTCCAGCCGGCGCGGAACGAGGTTTTACGTCACGCGAGCATCTGCACATCCCAGCCAACGATGAGCGCTTTCAAACGGTACACAACGTAGAACGTACGTATATTTGTTTATCAAAATGGCCGCCTTAGAAATACAGTCTAAGACAGATAGTGCTTCGTCACGCTATGGCCTACCTATCACCAAAGCTCCGCTGTCATTTTACATCATATCGCATGACCGCGCAACCTCTCATATAGTGCATTTCGGATGCGGGTTGAAAATAGTAATTCTTGGTACCTGCAGAAAATGCGCAATTGGTGGATTCGCTTTAATTCGTTATAATAACGTGAATGTGACTATTGTCGAAGGGAAACGAAAAAAAACTGACTGACAGAAAACTGAGGCATAAATGAACTGACCAAAGCACTAAAGGTCTATCTAACGCCCCACACATACACAATTAAAACGCACTAAACAAAGAGAAAACCGAAACTTAGTGAAATCGTCAAAAGGCAAGAACAGCGCAATGCGTTGTATCTGCACGAGTTATACGTAATTAGCAAGATTACTTTTTTAGGTACAATCTCCCCTGTCACACGCGCTCGCGCAATGGCTACTGAAATTTCGTTTTGCATTCTTCAAGCTATTTGCTAAACCAGCTAAGTTCAAGTTCAAGTTCAAATGGCAGTAAAGGCGGTTGGCCGGTTCGCAGTATTAAAAAAAATACACGTCGTTCCATCAAACACCCTGACGGCGCATTTTTTAAATACCTGACGGTTTCACTGCGAACCGGCCAACCCATCTCGCCACCAGTTGTTCTAACGAATGACACATGCTCATCGCTTGTCGCATAATTATCTCTTCGAGCCTTGCATAGTTGCTCTATTCATGGCACTCGATTACATATATTTTCAGTTCAAAGCCTCTCGCATTTACAAAACAGGTCTAAACATGCATAGAATAGATGTGTGCGGATGACGCATCGAGTACATTTGGCTTTCATGATTGCCTCGTTTTGAAAAAGAGCATCAGCCGCGGCTTAAATCCCACATTTTGCATGTGGTGGCTGGCTTATGACGTATCTGCTGCATGATCGCAAGCAGAGGGCACGCGGGGTGTGAGAAAAAGTAACACAGTCGCTTCTTGAATGGACGATACAGTCATAATCTCGTGGTAGAGGACTTCTCGCGACACCAATGTATTCATGCCACTGTTTTCGTTCAGCGGGTACTCAACAAATTTTCCCAATAACTTATTAATCTGTTATGCGTAAGCCCATGCAAGTTTTTGTGGATTGCACCTCACGCGTTTGCACTGGTATGGAGGTCTTACGAAGATGAGTGCAGCCGTATACTGGGCAGACATTCGTGCTGTCGTGGCAGTATAAACAGAAGGAGCTTGCGGAGTGGTCGTCATGGCGTTAATAGTTTGGGGTGCTTGTCTGTTGATTTGATATTGCTGCGACCGTCATATTGCGCGCCAATATTTTCGGCGCGAAGGATCAAAACACTAATGGTAGGTGAAATGTCTGTGCGCTTTCAGCAAAGCCCCTGCCAATGGGGCTACGTGTCACAGCGTCGTAGTTAAAGTCCAGGGAAGTGTTGACAATCTCCGTGTTTGTTTACAGTCGCCTACAGGGCTCCTTGGAGCGCCGAATATTGAGAATTCTCAATTTGCCGGTCCAGAATAGTTCACTAGCAGTCTGAAGACTGCCTATGGGCCAAAGCTGTGCACACGGAGTGGAGTCAAGGGGGCCATGGCCCCCTTGACTTTTGCGATGACGTATGAAAAAAAAAAAAAGGACAAAACAAAGAAAAGTCACTCGCAGCTTCTGGCTTTACGTTTTATCATGAAAAGATTGCGGCAGGGCTGTTTCTGATCTGTTGTTGTATACCAGAAGTACACCATTATTTACTGTCGCAGCATATTTTTCTATGGTTACTATTTGATTAAAACGTCAACTTTAACCCCTATCATGTAGCCCCTTTAATGTTCGCCCGTACCAAATTTCCGCTAATTTCGAGATTTGGAAAATTCGCTTTCCGGCTTTTGATACCTCAGTGAATGTTTTGCGTGCTCATTCTAAAATTACGCCCCCCCCCCTCCCCACCCCCTTCAAGACGAACGCGCGGAACGCAAATTTTATACTGCAGTGTGTTGCTCCCTGAGAAAGAGGGGGGAAACCCCCCCAAAAAAAGTGAAGTTTGCACACACTCCAGCGTTCGGTACCTAATAGTGGCAACACTTGCTCGGACCGAGACACGTCATAGCGTACGGCCTTCCAAGGTGATGTCCAATGATTATCATTAAAAAAAAAAAAAAAAGAAGTCCACACTTATTGCAACAATGATGGTGTAAAGGTCGCTGCGGAAGCGAAGAAGAAGCAAATGGGCTGCAATCGTGATAGCTTCACGCCTTACGAGTTAGTGTGAGCTTGCTTCATTTTTTATGTTTTTTTGTTTACATGTGTACTTACAGAGAAACAAATAGCCAGAATTCGTTCCCTCTTTTAACGTTACCCTGCGCACGCCTGTCTATGCTCCTGACAGAAGGTTCCACAGGGATAATAAGGAAATAGAGCACCAGATCGCGCCCAGGCCATTCAGATGACCGTTCCGGGCAGATAAAACAGAAGGTTCATCGGGTGCTTTTAATTGTGGACATGCGCATATACGCGACGCATAAATCCACTCTGTTGGACCCTGGCGAGAGTAAGTGGGTTCAAGATCTTGGAACCAATTAAAACAGCGCAAACAATAATGGGACAAAAATTACACACACAGATACACAGAAGGGCGCTGTGTATGTCTCTGGGTGCCTAGTTTTTCGTCTGGTTTTGTGTTGGCGAGGTTGTAATTTATTATGAGATTAAATCAACGTTTAGAAATCTGCAACGCATCGTTTTGTCCGGCTGCGATTGAAGACCAGGTGGGAGAGATCAGAGGAGTTAGCCAAGAATAACCTAGGATGCGGTATTTTGTTGTCCTCTCAGTCGAAAATGACGAGAAGAAAAATTTCTGTAGTTTGCCGTATTTTCAGGTGTCGCACTGTCGTCTTGTCGTATTCTTGTCGTGCCGTGAATCTGATGTCGGTCGTGGTTGTGAAGCGGGATAGTGTTCAGCTAGTGACAAGTGGAACGCTAAATCTTGTGGCAATGCAGAATCAAGGCGACAACCACTACTAGAGGAACAAGAAGAGTACAATTTACAGGCATCAAATATCAGTGATACACAAGGCGCATTACTAGAGAATTCAAACACAAATGCGGTTTTAGCGTGGTGGGCGAACAAGATATCAAAGGATATGAGCGTCAAACAAGAAAATGGGTTCTTACGCTAAGGAAACGCATTCCAAATTTAAGGCAGGCATGAAAAAGAAAGAAGTGTTAGTGGTTGTGAAGGCGTGTCACTACAGAAAGTACGTACGTAGAGCTTTTAAGGATGTGGATGTGATGTCTATACTACTTAAGTGAAATTTATTCAGTAAGGTGGGAAGAGCTTAGCATTTGAGCACCGTAGTTTGTTTTTTCTTGGGCAGGGTACGTGCTAAATTCTGGTGACCGTGTGTTGTAGGTTAGGCCGTTTGCTTTCAGATTCACGAACCAAAATGAGCTATTCGCTTTGCTGACTGTTGAGACTAACGTACGTGGGTGTTTCGGAAGCTTTTTATTATGTGTGTTCACACGGGGGGGGGGGGGACTGGCTTACTGTGAATTCAGTCGGCAATCAGGAGGTCGGCGGAAGATCTGTCCCCAAATGTCAACGACGAAGTGAACTAAAGTGAGCGAATGAAACAGAGATGTGAAACAAAGGTTTCATTTCGCCTCCCCCGTTCCTACGAAATAACTCAGGTTATATTTATATATTTTACTTCCATGTTTACCTTTCAGAGCTTAACTAAATAGCCGCCACTTACAAGCCCTGGGAATCCCCCCCTCCCCCCTTCGCTCTGAGATCATGAACCACTTCCTCAAGGTGAAGAATAAGATATGATCAGCCTCCTTGGGAAGTGTTTTGGAAATTCATGGCAAAGCATTGAAGAGCTTGCCTTGCTTACTTTGTTGGTGCCTTGAGGCGTGCCCAAGATAATTATCCTCGGGAAGAATTCGAAAAGAGCAGCTAATGGTATACCAAGAAGACTCACCTGCTGTCCATGTATAGTTCTACTGTTCTTGAGACCCTTTTACATATTTTAATGCCTTTTCCACCGAAACGCAATCGCGCAATGCTTGAAAGTCAATTTGAATAATGTTTTCATAAAAATTCAGCATCCACTTGAGTGTTTCAATTCAATATGAGCCAAATCCAAACTTATCACACTAATATCGGTGAAATTCACGGCATAATTTTTAATTAGTTGTGACCATAAACGTACCCTAGCTGACTTGTAAAATATAGCACATAATAGTTTTGACGGCGCTACTTTAGGTCCGGTAACAAATTTCCGCTTGTTTCTCAAATTCGCGTTAGGTGGATCTGGCTCATTTCGAAAAAGAAACGTCTCATTTGTCGTTAAGAAAATTGAGAAAATTGACTTTGTCGTTACGACAGAAATGTGTGTCGTAACAACAGACGGCTTTGTCGTAACAACAGGATTGTTGTCACAACAAAGTTTTCTGTCGTACGACAGGAATTCTTGTTGGGTTTTTGCGGTATTCCTCTTGTGGCTTTAGACTGGGCTGCCATTTCACCTTTAAGTTTTTTTGCGAAGTGAACGCGAGATTGGCCTCTTCGAAGACGGGATATCGGTGTATAAAAATGGATTTCTGGTGTCAGGGTGTACAAGGGACCAAGCACAAAAAAACGGCGCGCTTTTATTCTGGGTGAATCATTGGAGTCGGTTTCGCGTGTGCTCGAATAGGTGACGACCTCATATCCAAACTCCGTCTGGCATAGAACTGCCTCGCGAACGCCGCCATCACCTTTTCCGTTGCGTTGAACTGTCGCTGTAACAAGTCAGCATTCAAAATATCTGCCACCTGAACGCAAATTAGCCATAATACCAAGTGCCACTTGTGACAGAGAAGGAACAAAACGTTTTTATTTTTCAGAGCAGTTACAGTTGTTCGGCTGAAGGCCAGGTTTGGAACCTCCTAAGTCTAACGCCCTGTGTCTGGGTGGCCTCTTTCCCCAGTTTGAGCGGGTGTAGTTGGTGATATATTTAAAGCTGGTTATCTGACCCATCCACTGCTTAATCGGGGGATTGGGATTTGGAAAAAGCGGCATTCTGACAACATAGGGTGGAGACTGCATGGCTAAGGCAGAATTTACGTGTTAAGGGAAAATAATATAACATCTTCAGAAGAAAACACTCGTATCGTGACAGCAGCCATTATAATCTGCCCTACATGAACCTAGCATGCGCGTTTGCAATTTGCCACGTCTTGTTTAGCTCGGCCAGAGTCCTTCTCGGTCTTGATTCGCCGCGCACATGAGCAGTTGGAAGAGCCGCTGTGGGACCGACCAGCATGTTCAGCTCCATCGGTCAAAATCGTGCTGTCATACCGTCTATTTTAATTTTGGAGGCATATCCACTTAGGTGGATAGTAGAGGGCTTGTTAAGATTCATGTATAAAGGTATATAGAATAATAAGCGAAAAAGGGAGGATAAAATAAAATGCAAATCAAAATAACGACCAAAAACTTCATCGTCACAGATGGGGTATACCTCTGCAGCGCAAAGGGCATCTTGAAAGCGTGCACATAACTTGTGGGTGTGCGAGACAAAGGCAAACTGTCCCAAATTAAAGGATGACTGTGTGTCAAGGGGGCAAATCTGTACGCTAAATGACGACATACAAGCCACGGTTCTTTGGTGCGCAAATCGAGAGAACGCCAGGAGGAATCGCCAGTGGCTATTACGAACCGCAGATGTTGCGTAAAAAGAACGACGTCCCGTGGTATTCGTCAGCGCCATCAGAGCAAGTTCGTTCTGCCTGGAGTGGTAAAAACAAGTTCTCCGCCTGGGACCTAGGTGGACGAAACAGGGTGGGAGACGAAGGTGTGTAGATGTTGAGAGCATGTGAAAGCTTTCATGTGCCAGCCAGTGGCGTTATGTTGGGAGAAATAGTGGCTGCAGGCCCGGCTAGAGAACAATCCATCTGGAAATCAGCACTGTGACTTTAACAAAGACCATAGTGTTGCCTCCTATTTTGCCGCCTATACACTGTCATTTCTTCATGTCAAAAGAAAATTTAAACGCTTTGCGTTGTGGTTGTATGAAGAAATGGGAAAAAGTTATGTTGGCGTTAAATTAGTTAATCTTGGCATAAGGCGTCCCTTCCATGCATGTGAAGTTTTTCACGTTAAACAAGTTAGCAACCGTATTCGTTGACGTATATTTTGGGCGCGTAGCGTCTGCTTTGTCCGGTGATATTTGAGTGCATAACACGGGCGTGCAAATGTCAGTTGCGCATAGTGTTTCACAAATAAAGATGTAAGCGAGGACGCTGAAAGCGTCGGAACCCATTGATTAGCTTACACTTAATCGCTGAGAAGTCCAAAGGGGAAATGCTGAAAGAAAAAGATTGGGTGAAATTTTTATCTCGCTCGTACAAATGTTTTGATGTCCAAAATTGGAAGTAAGACCGCAATATGCCGGAAGCTGGAGCTATTCTTGTTAGTTAAGCTGCAGTTAAGCGACCGTGTGCAGATTGTAGGGTAAGCAGCAGTCTTCGAGGAAACCGCCCATCTGTTTCAGTTCTTTGCCGTTGCAGCGTGATGTTTTATCATGCGCTGTTTTTTCACGTGCTGTTTTGCCACAGTGCCGTTTTCATGTTGTGCTGTTTTGTCGCGTGCTTTTTTGTTCCTGTGCTCTTTTGTCGCGTGCTGTTTCCTCCAGGGCTGCGTGACATATTAATTCAGATGTCATAGTTTTGTCGCAAGGGAGAAGATCAATGAAAGCAGTGGTCGTACCCTCGCACAGTGCAGTCAATAGACTACTATATGTTCCTTATATCAAAATACTTGAGTTAAGCCTACAGTAGGTGACAGGGTTTTGCTTAAATTGCAGCAAATTGCTTAAATAAAGCATATATATTTTAATATCACGAGTTTCTCTCGATGAAGGGCACAAAGTGCCATGAAAACAACCCCTACTACCGATAATCGAAGCCACATATACGACCTGCATGCGCTTGAGGGCAGCGTTATAGATAAGTCACTTAAGAATTGCGCTGTCTAGCTGTTGTCAGGGTCGGATTTCTCCTTGAGTGCTCATGGGCAGCGTTGTCACGCCAATTCTCCAGCTACCTCTGTGGGACCTGTAGCGAATTCCGAAGATGCAGGTGAGTGGGAGGAAACAAAGAGGCTGCCGACAACCAAGATTGGTGTGTGTTAGGTTACCATCCTTAATAAATAAATAAAAACAAGAGACCAACCGTGGACGCCACTGATGCTTTATTTACGTCTTGCAAATATTTTAGGCTACTGCTGTGTCAGTGTTGTTCCCCCGTCAATTAAAATTATTGCCGCTTGATTTTCAGAGCTTCCTTCTTGTCATCCTTTCCGTGTTGCTCCCCACTCTAATAGGTTCGCGTGTCAAACCTCGATGACCCTATACGTTGACGAGCCAGCAAGCTTGTACACGTACTCAGCGCCATGCCGGCGACACCACGATAGGCGCGATTCAATTTACGCCTTTGTTGTGCGGTCTACCTAGTGCGTCGCGGCGACCATGACATTGAAAGCAGATACCGACATTCCCGTCCCCTGACACGCACTTGTCCAAACAACGGATAGCCTGGCCCAGCCAGTTCGGGGGACTTACCGGCTTCGCGACAAGGGGCTTTCGAGGCCTACTCCTGGAAGACGTCATCTTTGCGGCTCCGGCGGTGAAGAATGCAGCGAAAGGCACCACTGGCTGCGCCACGTACCCGGATCAGTGTACACAAGCCGCCTTTTTCTTGCCCTCCACTCTTGCTCTCCTGTTTGACCTTCGGCTGCTTAGCTGCGCCTACGCGGCCACCGCCATTGGTCGGGGCCCTCGGCCCGCGTCCAACTGGCGGCCGTGTGACCTGGCGGACCGTGTCGCTTGACGTGCTTCTTGGTTGGGACACGCGCCACGTCGTCAGCCGTGGCAGCACGTGGCCGCTGCGTCGTCCATTGGGCTCGGTGCTGACACGCTTGACGGCATTCCGCTGCGGCTGGTTTGGAGCCGTGAGCTCTGTGTTTCTGGGGACTGGGTCGATCTCGGCGCGTAGGCGAGCGGCACACCTCCATGTTGATGCATACCATATGCACTGTATGTACATGTTGCCTTTTCAAAGTTGGTTGGCACTGACGGCACCGTTTACAAATCACTCACATACATAAAGCAATAAGATAAAGTTCAGTAGGGAACGGTAATTAACTCTTTGGGTGCCTTGTTCTACCTGGTCATTCTGACGTAGGTATTCCCTGTTACGTCACTGGAATGTTCCCAGTTTGAGCAGGAAAAAAACAAATGTTGGTGTTAGAAAAAAATTGATCCACTAAAAAAAACGATGTGGCGGGTATTTTAGATGAAGTGTGGTTTATTGTGTTCTTTCATCGCACGGTTATTCTTTTTCGGCAAGCAGACTTCAATACATGAAACATAAGTTGATTTCATGGCCATGCCTTAGTACAAGCTCACCTAATGCCAGCGGTGCTGCAACGCTTCCGCAAGGAAGTTGGCTGTGGATTCTGGAGAATGCATAACTAACGTCACGGGACAGCGCTACAGTTCCCCATAAAAATGATTAAAGGAACTTTCATCTGGCGGGTTGGCGTCTGGCCATGGAGGAGGAGTGATAAACACCGGAGAAACAGACGCTCGGCCAAATGAAAAACACGACGGCAAGCAGCTTGAGACTCAGTAAGAATTGTTATGCTGGGACTTTTTGGCTTCGGTCACGGCGAGGGCAATGGCTGCATCTTCGGCTGTGGCCGTAGAGGTTGTGCTGACAGTGGCCGAGGTGAAGGAAGTATTGTGGTAAGCGGGCAACGGTAGCGACGTGAGCGGGTCGTTAGGGTATGGAGAGGCGTTCGTATACGATCGGTGTCATATTATCTGATGGGGATGCTTGTACGATGTTGGCGACGGCAGGCGTTGTATGTCGGGTGCATATGACGCAGAATGGGGAGGACGTAGATGTTGAGTCGCATTGATGGAGGTTGTACGCTGTGGCGAGTCTGGAGTTAGTGCCACCTACCTGCCTAGCATTCTGAGCAGATGACGACCGGTGGGGTCCAGTTGTAAGCGTTGTAATTGGTTGTGAGGATGGACCTCGATAGTCTCCGAGAAAGTGTTATGGACCCATGTTTCAGTAAGCGGCCGGTAGAAGTGAAGGTGGACAGGCCGAGGGCAGTCTTGCAAGATTTGCGTATTAGAACGTCGATCTTGGCTATGCTCCTGTGGTTTTAGGGTAAGACAGGGTCCCCCTAAGTGATGCGACTAATGAGCATTGCTGGCAGGATGCGGAAAGTTGTCTCTGACTTTGAGTCCGTGTCGGCGAAAGCATATTCTTTGAATGAGGTGAATAAATTGGGAGAAAGGTCTATCGAAGTTTGGAGGAGGTACACAGCCCCAGAGCCATCGTCGAAGTAGTGGAGGATTTTGACAACAACAGGAACCTAAGTGACCAGGTACATCAGAGCACACACTTTTACCCGTTAACAGCAGAGTTCCTTGAGATTTTAGCTTCCGCCCTCGAGCGTTGTACAGAAAACTCAGTGCAGCCTCGCGCACGTGAGTGGGCGCCTCGTGAAGTACCACCCGGTTTCGTGCAGACTTGCGCATGGGTTGCACCATGTGAGGAGCTCGCAAAAATACCAGCTAGGAAAAAATACCGAACATACGTGAGCGGGCGCCTCATGAGGAGCGCCGGCGTCGGCCAGCTCGATTTGCGAGAACAGTCTGCCCAGCGTTTGTGGAGTGATTTCTCGCGTGCTGTTCTCCTCGCCAGTTCACGTGCGTTCGCGCATGAACTGGGGGTCAGAGACACTGAGTTCGCGCTACAGAAGCCGGGCTGGCGAAGCCGGTCGCCCCGGGTTCTAGCGCGTGCTAGAGATGCGGAAGCCTGCGGACAAAACGATCCGGGCCTGCCAGTCATGGAGAACTTTCAGCAGGAAGTTCGGAAAACCATGTGAGGTCCAACAGCCGGGTCTCCGACGAAGGGAGAGGGGCCGCCAGCTCTGATTTTTCTCTAGCCTCACACCACTAGTGCCAGCCTTTTACGGACTTCACTTTTTAACAGACAAATAATAAGGTAATGCGCGGTGTGAACGAAGCTGGCATGAACTGCTGCGAGAAAGAGGCTTTCTTTGTTTGCTCGACTTTAAAAACCGCAAACTGCCACTATCTACCATATGGTTAAAGCGAATACAATGTTCTCTAGTTTCGGAAAGTGTAAAATGACTGCTACAATGAGTAGTAGCAGTTCTCGGCGTTGCATTGTGCGCGCTCTTCTTTGTAGCAGGTACGAGGCTGACCAGGAATAACAATTACGACGTGACGATAAGTGCGATTTTAATCTTAAGGCATAGAAACACAGTGGTAATTTATGGAAGGCTAATAATTGAAACCGAGATCTTAGCTGACTTGGAAGTAACAAATTACGACGTGCAGGAGTTAATCAAGCTATGGTTACAGGGTTGCAATGGATAATCTTCATGCACTAGAAACACAATGGTAATTTATGGAAGGCTGATAATTGAAGCCAGATCTGAGCTGACCGGGGAGTAACAATTAAGACGTACAGGTAATGAAGCTGCGGGTAAAAGGTTGCGATGTTAATCTTCAGGCACTAGAAACACAGTGGTAACTCATCGAAGGCGAATATTTGAAACCAAATCTGAGCTGACCGGGGAGTAACAATTAGGACGTGCAGGTAATCAAGCTGCGCATAAAAGGTTCAGGTGTTCAGCTGCAGTCATTGGAAAAAACCATGCACCCCTTCGACTAACAACGGTAGTTGACTGCGAAGCTTTCCGTAAGGGATTTCCTGGCTGCCGTCTGCGTTTGGCATTTGACTCGCATACGGTTTGGACTTTGACTTTGACCCTTCGACATTTGATTTCGCACGAAGAAAGTTTCGCGTTCAACTATCGCCGTGGTTAGATCAAGGGGTGCGCGATTTTTCTAATTTCCCACATCGGTGCACCCCTCTACAAGTCCAAGTTACTTCGACGTGGTCGAAATGGCGCAATCGGATAGACAGACGCTGGCTTCCTAACGAGAGGTTCCCAGGCTCGGTTCTGATAACGGGAAGCGCATTTCTTTCACTGCACCCACGATCATTCATCATCACCGTCGAAGAAAGTTTTCTTTCGTGCACGGCGTTTTCGACGTGACATACGCCATTAGTGAGAAATATAGGGGCGAAGCACCTTAGGGGCTCGGGCTGTCGGCGTCGCCTGTCGTCGTCGTCGTCTCATGTCGTCACGGTCAAATGATGGTCAAAAATAAAAGTGTATGATAGATAAAACCGGTTGAAAATAAACTAAGGTGATTTAAACTAATTTAAAATACAGGAATAATCAGTATTGAAGTGCATTATTACCATACATTTGTTAAAATTTCTCTCAAAATTGATTTCAAATGCCAGGCTTTTTTTTCTGTAAAGCATGTTTCTTAGCATGCTGTGGCGCATGACACGAAGACAACTTACGCCCAGTCTGTCTCTAATTAATTGCTTAAATCTGGTTCACCGCGCACCGCGCCGTGTGGCAAGAGACTTACAATCTTTGAATACATTTATACACTGCATGCTTCGTCCCTGCGCAGGTTTCACGATAGTGGGGATTGCACTGTATTTTTTTCGCTTTAACATGATTGTCAACACATCAAATGTTAACGCGTTAAAACCCGCCACCCCAGAAACGCACTCGACGCGTCTCGTCACTCCAGGGGGGAGGTGTGAAAAAAAAATACACACAGGTTATTCACCCAGCCAATTAAAAGGCAGGTTAATGAAGGCATCAACACATGAACTAGGTGTTTGCAGACAAATGCTCAAAGCCAGCGAGACGGATCGACTGTAGTTCACAGTGGGGAGAGTCATCGAGTGGCGTACGTCATCGTCTCTCCGCATCGAGCGCTAACATGTGCTACACGTGGAAGCAGCCAGGCAGAGAGGGAAGGGAAGGCGAGGTGGGTCGAAGGGATGCGCTGTTAATGGAGGCGACGTGCGGAAAGTGGCGGGGCTTGTAGACGCCTGTGTCACTGCCGGCGCCGTGAAGGTCGCCGAGGGCTCGCTCCATTTCCCTCGACATTGGTCCCATTTCGTGGGAAAAGAAACGAGAGAAACAGAAAGGATGCCAAGGCCTACAACACAACCTGTGTCGGTGGAGGGCGGGTAAGGCGTTGACGTCGCGCGGTCATCGCTCCTCGCGTGAAAGCGTGCAGGAACGTGTACTTGAAACGGGATCTAGATTTACCGAGTGCCTATACCAAGAAATATATTCGAGATATTTCAGGTCTGTATGTGAGCGAAAGGTAAGTTTCGACGGGCAGTACGAGGTAGAATGAAGAAAGGTAGGAGACAAAAGAGATGAGGCTCTGCTGGCACTACATAATATCGACCAGCTTGCTGACACCAAGCTGAATTTGAATTTTGTTTTTACCGTGCAGGAGCTGCCACCTCCCTGAGCAGCTAAACAGGTTTCCCAGACTCTAGGTGCTTTGCGAAGAATTCCGGAGGTGCATTTGTAAGGAACTTGTAGTGAATAAAGGGAGAGGTAGTGCGTCACAGCTTGGCAGGCCAGATATAGATATATATATATATATATATATATATATACTAGATATATATATATATATATATATATAATATAGGCAAAACTTGGGTGCAGACACTTGGCAAACACTGACCAAGGGTTTATGTTCCCAACAGTTGCGAAAGGAAAAACCCCCGAAGAAGAAAGGTTCTCCTGTCGCAACTGTTTGGGAACAATAAAACCCTTGTTCAGTGTTTTCCAAGTGTCTGCACCCAAGTTTTGACCTATTGCTACGGTAGTCCGGAACTTCTTACCTGCTATATACATATATAGGGTTTGGAAATGAAGGGCTCGTTAGCAAATACAGAAAGAAATGCGGGCCGTCTACAACGCCCAAGAAGGTATAGGGGAATGGTTAGAATATTTTTTTACCGTTGTGACGTTACATTATATTTTTTTTACTAATTACGTGAGAAGAAGGAAAGAAAGAAAAACACGCCGCCCAGAGTGGGGGCCGAAACCCATGCCTTTCGGATTAGATCTCGAATGCCTTACCAATACGGCTATCTGGGCGACTGTGTTCTCCTTTACTTTCTGGGGTATTTATATTTACTACAACTGTATCTGATGCTTGAGGGTGGTAGCCAACGCCACTCAGACTACACGGGGAGAAGGGGACTTTCTTTTCAACCCCCGGGGCGTGACGCGAACGTCTACAGCCTGTCATAAGCGGGCAACTGGGGGAAACCCTCTTATCCTACAGTGGCATGAAGGCTGCCAGAACCGAGGCCCTCGCTAAGCTTTCGAGCCGATAATAGGGTTTGGAAATGAGGGGCTCGTTAGGAAATACAGAAAGAAATGCCGGCAGTCTACAACGCCAAAGAAGGTATAAGGGAATGGTTGGAATATTTTTTGTGGCGTTACATTATCATTATTTTTTTACTAATTACTTGAGAAAAAAAGAAAAAAACGGCCCATCTCCCCGCGAGGGGGACTCGAGTAAATGCGTCGCATAGGGGGTGTATTGCGTTAACGTTTAGTGTTTGGGGAGTTGGTGGTAGTGAATGCGTTGTATCAGCAGCTTCTTGACGTAGTTTGAATGATCAAGGATATAAGGCGCGTTCGTAGCCTTTCATTCTGTGTCGGTTTTGTGGCGCAGTGGGAAGAGCAACAGGTACCTCGCGTTCCGCCCACAGGTAGTGAATGTGTTGTATCAGCAGCTTCTTGACGTAGTTTGAATGAGTCAAGGATATAAGGCGCATTCGTAGCCTTCCATTCTGTGTCGGCTTTGTGGCGCAGTGGGTAGAGCACCATGTGCCTTGAGTTCCGCCCGCAGGGTCGTGTGATCGAAACCAGGCGCCGGTAAGTATTATTTTTTTATATAGTGTAGGGGGAGGGGTGCGGACCTGTTGTTGAGAGTGAGGAGGGTAGCGTGATGCGGGAGAGGAGGAGTGGGGGAGAGGGCGCACCTGGAACGGCTGTTGCGGACGCGCCGAGGCACGCCAACGCCAACAACGCCGGGTGACATCGTGAGTTAAAGAAATTCTCTGCATTTAAAACACGCGCCCAGAGTGGGGACCGAACCCACGCCTTTCGATTACATGTCGAATGCCTTACCAATTCGGCTATCTGGGCGAACTGTGGTTCTCCTTCACTTTCTGGGGTATTTATATTTACTACAACTGTATCTGACGCTTGAGGGTGGTAGCCAGCGTCAGATACAGTTGTAGTAAATATAAATACCCCAGAAAATGAAGGATAACATAGTCGCCCAGATAGCCGAATTGGTAAGGCATTCGAGATCTAATCGAAAGGCATGGATTCAGTCCCCACTCTGGGTGCGTGTTTTTCTTTCCTTCTTTCTCACGTAATTAGTAAAAAAATAATAATGTAACGTCACTAACGGTAAAAAATATTCTAACCATTCCCTTTACCTTCTTTGGCGTTGTAGACTGGCGGCATTTCTTTCTGTATATATATATAGAGATATATATATATATATATATTATATATATATATATATATATATATATATATATATATATATATATATATATATATATATATATATATAGCGAATCAGAAATGGAAATGAGGGGCTCGGTGCATCATGACAGAAAGTAAGGGTTGGCAGTCAAGAAAACCTGGGAAAGCAAAGGGGAGGTTGTGGTGGGTCTAGAAACAGATGAAGAATTTTTTGAGTCAGAAAGTGGTGAAAAAACGACCGCCGGGTTGGCCTCCAGAATACCGGTCTGGTGCGATAACCACTACGCTACCGGTGGGGCTGTTCCCCCACCACTTTCTTGGGTATTTATGTTAGGTATTTTTTGTTTCCTGTACTTGGGGGTGGTAGCCAGCGCCACTCGGACTACTGCTCGGACTAAATGCCTGCCGGGTGGGATCCGAACCAACGACCTCCAGAATACGCGTTTGGTGCGATGACCACTACGCTACCGGTGAAGCTGTTTTTCCCCTCCACTTTATCGAGTATTTATGTTAATGTATTTTGTTTTCCTCCGCTTGCGGATGGTGGCCAGCGCAACTCGGACTACTCGGGGTGAAGGGGACCTTCTTTTTAACCCCCAAGCCGTGACTCGAGTGTCTACGACATGTCGGGAGTGGTCGACCAGCGTTGAACCCTCTTCAGCTCCCTACGGCACCTTGACTGCCAGAACAGAGGCCCTCGCGTTGCATGTAGCGAATCAGAATGGGAAATGAGGGGCTCGTTGAATTGAGGCATCCCACCCGGCGGGCATTTTTTCTCTACTTTCTTTCTGTCTTTCCAAATCACATCTATTCCAAATCACTTCTATCACAAAATCACATCTATTAAGGATGTCAAGGATTGGTTTGGATTGGATTGGTCAAGAATTTTGACTGGTTCAAGGCATCATACACAAAAGGTTACCGAGGTGCTTCCGCCTGACAACGTCATTCCCGGGCGCAAACTTAGGCCGTCCTTAGCGGATTGCGATATTTAATTCGGCCATACTGAAATGTAGATGAAATTCAGGGTCAGTGTGGGGGATATCAGTAGATGGAAAGGGTGCTGGGAGTGATGTATCAGAGTTCGGAAAGAAAGGAGTAATTGTCCCTGAGTAATGAAGAACACAAAGCACCGCAATAAGTTATAGAGAGACATCGAAAAGGAGAAAGAAGAAAACCTATGGCACGCCACTAGAAGGGGCAGCCGGATTACCGACTGCCCTGGTTGTTTAAAGTTGGCCGGACGTTGCGGCCTCCGGCTCAGCTACGCCATGGCTCCGGGGAGCTCGCCGGCGCGTTTTCAATTGCTACATCTAGTTCGCCGGATTTACATGAATCGGGAGGAGCTCGCACAAAGATGGCTGCTCGGCTTCTCGTACGTGCGATCCTGCAGCCATGTATCACATACCAGGCTCAGTTTCAGTACATTACAAGGGCGGAAGTGGGATCGTCTAGAGGCCATCCATAGAGAAGCCATGAGGACTATTACCTGCCTTCCTCGCTTAACGCCCATCTCTACACTACAGGAAGAACCTGGCCTCAACACGATAGATGAGTTGGTTCACCATCGGCGACAGGCACGATCTTTTAAAGCGCAGGTGTACACATCTGGGGCTTCTTTAAGGTGGTATATGGGCCTCCAAACTAACACGCTGCCAGATCCCTCTCCAGAACCCCTCCTTGGGGACCCGAATATTAATTACTGACTGCAAGCCTATGGGTCGGTGAAGCCGTGTTGCACCGCAACTCTCATCCAGTACTGGCCAAGATACGTTTTACGTCGACGCCAGTATTTCAGGAAGCCTTATTACCACAGCCGTCGTAAACCCAGCCTTGCAATTTGGTCAAAACTGCCATTGCTACGCCCCTCAGAGGCCCCAGTCAACACTTGCTTAGCTGAAAGCGATTTCCGACGCATTGACGACTATAGAGCTGCTGAGGCCAGACCAATCACAACCTGTCAACATTTTTACTGATTCAATGCAAGCAGTCCGAGGCCTCGGGAAGGTACTTCATCAAGTGCCCATGTCCCAAACCATCCACGCGAAAGCTGCGACCCTTAGCTACAGAGTGAAGATTTTTTGGGCCCAGAGGACGTCAACCCCTGGACAGCAACAGGCGCATGCGGCGACTCGTATACCTCCGACGACGCATCCACTGCCCTTCTTTCCAGTCGACGCGATGCCAAAGTTGGTCACCGACAAAGAAGACCTTCGGCGCTCCACACGCACACTTATTCCACCGTGTGATCAAACCTCCCTGGTGGGCTCACCCGCCTTGAGGAGGTGGCGCTACGAAGAATTCGCGTCGGGGCTGCTTTTACACCAGCTGTCACCCACACCTGGCCCCCGGATCGACGGGCTCCGTTTGGCCGGACATGTCCATTTTGCACCTCGTCGGCATCGACCGCAGATATTCACCATCTTCTGTGGACTTGCCGTGGCCTCCAACGTTCCCGACAGCAAGTAATACATAGTGTAGGACACAACCCAGGTCGGCCGCCCGACTACAGACGCTGGCTCTTTGGGCCGTATCACCGGAGCCTTTTAGACTTTCTGAGTGAAAACTTCCTGTTTACGTACACTTAGACACACTCGCCCCCACCGTTTTATGCTGCAGAGCAAACATTCGCAATTAAAAAAAAAAAGTCACTAGCGCTATCAGGAACTGGTCTTCGTTGCACATGTTTCACGTATCCTACAGAACTGCATAGCGGCATGTGCCGAAAGATTTTTGTGTCCTCGGTCGGAATTTAATCGCACATTGTGCGCTAACGGGAAAGTGCTAAGGAGAACAGAACAATTTCGTGATCTCTTTCCGCGTAGACTGCATCCATCGGTTACAGTAAGGAGCTACGGAGCTAGCGCTCTATAAATACACTTGAACAACGCCATTACACCACCTGTGTGACGCGTAGTCTTTGATGTTGTGGATTCATATTTTTCACGTTCATTATCCGATCACAATGCTATACAGTTAAACAAAAAGCAAGAAAGAAGAAAACAATCGGGAATAATAATGACGCAATTACCAAGAGCCTGTTGGTGCGTTGTGGCTAATTGCGAGTAGATGGAGAGTGCTGTCACTACTTCGAAGAGCTGCTTCGCCACGGTCACCGAGTACTGCCAGCAGGCACACGCGGTTGTCGGCATGAGGGGAATGGTGACTGCGAAGTAAAAACTACCAAAGCAGCGTATCGCAATATAAAATACACAAGCAAACAAAAAGGACGGCGTTGGCTGCCAGCGTCAGTCGCCGTAATTCCTCGCTCAGCGTTGTTTAAACAACAGTCACCCGTGCCGCAATCACATGCACAGGAGCGAGCGTTGTAGCGCCGCACACGCGCGTGTTCGCTGACGCGTCCCGGTTCTGGAAAGGGAGCGCGCAACGCTGCCCGAGTTTTAGGTAATGAGCTCTAGATAGGCTGTGAAATAATGCCGAGGCCCCGTGTTGACACAGAACCCGAAGTGCGAGCGCGGGTGAGAATGGGAGACGGGCGGTGTGGGAGGAGGGCTTACTATTTTTCGATCTGGTGAACTTGATCAGGCTCCTCCCCTTTCTCCCATCCCGCGTTGGCTCGTTAGAGCCTTCATTTAGAAGCACTTAATCAGAAGCCTTACCGTGTAAGAACTATTCCGGGTAACGTGTATACTGCAGCATAAAAATTATTCATTGGTCGATCTTTCAAAACGCGTGACCCGAAGGCAGCTCTCTCCACGCGCTCTCTTCGCTCTATCGTTTTAGGGGCGAAGCTCCTTAAGTCATGGGTCTGTCCATCCTTGGTGTCTCGTGGTACGTGACCACCGCATGCTTTCGGAGATGTCGCAAAGTTGGCCGCGTTGCACGGCAGAACCGGCTGCAACCGGCAGCGCAGACTCGGCACCGGGAGCGCGAGCTTGTCTGTGTTCGCCAACGGAGGCGCGAGCGCACGTGCACTGCGAGGGGGAGATCACGCAAGAGATCACGCCACGAACGCAGGCAGTCGTTCTCGGAAATCGAACGAGACGCAAGGACCTTTGCTCGTTTCCTCTCGTCTTGTTCGGGCACAAGTTCGCCCTAAATAAAAGTTCTTTCTTTACCGTTGTGTCCCATCCTACGTGACAAATTGTGGTGGAGGTGCGGGGTAGTCCTCGATGGCGCGGGGTCTTTCACCAGGTCTGGGCCTGGGAGCATTGACTTCGAAAATAAAAGTTGATTTGTACAATGTACGCACACAGTCTTACGTCTTTCTTAATGATGTAATGGGCGAACTTTCACGGGAGAGTTACGGTTACCGATGATCTCCCCCTTTCGAGCTTCGCCCCACTTATCATCATTCATTCCGTGGATATGGCGTGATTTTTTCGCTCTTCTGTCGCTCGTTTTGCTGACGGAGGGGCGGGAAAATTTTTCCTGCATGCCCCATCTGTTGTTCATGCAACACTGAATAAAAATGTAAAGCCCTCCCGCTGGTATGGTGATCGAATACATGCTGAGCTGTATCGGTGGGTAACTATACTCAGTTTTTCATGGTGACTTACTACATTGATCGAATTAAGACATTTAAATAACACCCTTACAAGTGATCCTAAATTAATTCTCATGTAGTTTGTTTCGGGATTAGTTTTGGTAAACCAAGATTTTCAGTCGTTTTATGTAACCGTACTCCCTCCGCAGAGGCCATGTATTGGCAGAAGACAACAGTTCTGTAACGTTTACAACCTCCCTGTGAACATAATAATTATGGCAGGTAAATTAAACTTAGAGTCACAATAGAGGCGTCTTAGTGGCCACTCCCACGCCCGAGTTTTCTTACATACTTACATTAGAATAAGCTCCACAGGGAATTTTACACGGCTCTAGAGCAAGCAGGGGAGATTTTTTGTCGACGCGACCAGAAATATACACACGAACTTTTGGTCAGGACCTACCGCAAAAGAGCTTCGCTATAAAAACAAATATACCTGCTGCCTCTAACAACACTAATAGGCATCTAACACCTCCATATGAGGCGTTTTTTCGAAATAAGCCAGATCAACCTCACGCGAATTTTAATAAAAAGCGGGAGTTCGTTACCGGACAGAGATGCAACGCTGTCAAAGACATTATGTCATGTCTTTTAATCTGAGCTGGGGAAGTTTATGCCCACAAGTAATTGAAAATTATGAGGTAAATTTAAGCAATAATGCGATGATAAGTCTGGATTTGGCTGAAATTGAACTGAAAGAGTCAAGTTGACGCGGCATTCTTATGAAAACTTTATCTAAATTGGCTCTCAAGAATGGTGCCATTCAGTTTTGCTGAAAATACATTAAAAATACGCAACAGGGCTTCAAGAACAGTAAAACTAAACATGGTGAGCAGGTGAGCTTCTTGGCACCGAATTCCTCCACAGGATAATTTTTTTTGGCACTCCTGAAGGCGCTTACAAAGTAAGCCCGCTCTTCGTTGCCTTGCCATGAATTTCCAAAATGCTTCACAAGGAAGCTGCTCATACCTTCCTCTTCACCTTAATCAAGTGTTTCATACCCTCAGATAGGGAAATGGGGAGGTTGGAGGGTGATTTGCAGGGTTTCTAAGCGGTGGCTGTATAGTTAATAACTGAAATTGTAGATGTGGGAGTAAAAAAATAAAATAAAAAAAAACAACCAGAGTTACTTCATAGGGACGAGGGAGACGAGATGAAATCCTTGTTTCAAATCTCTGTTCCATTTCATTCACTTCTTCCGTTCACTTCGTCGTCGACACCTTGGGACAGATCTGTCGCCGATCACCTAATTTGCATCTGAATTCGCGATAAGCCAGCTCCGAAAAGCAGAAAAAAAATCTTGAAAACACCCACGAAACAGTCTCAACAGTCAAGCCAAAAGCGAACTCCCACTGGGCATTTTAGCTCATTTAGCTAAAATGCCCAGTGGGATTTAGCTCATTTTGATTCATGAACCAACAGGATCCGGCTCATTTTCGACACGAAGTACGATCTGCGTACACGTTTGCAGGGCATTATCTCACCTATTTTCGTGCGACCTCTTTTTTAGGGGAAGCTTGCCCTGTTTTTCTTGGCAGCGCAGTTTTCTCTGACCTAGTTTCGGTTTCTGGATCTGGCTCATTTGGAAAAAAAGACACCTCATATGATAACACGTGAAGCTGGCTTTGCCGCAGGTACAATTGCGTCGTAGTGAAGCACGCTTCACGGGGTAATATGAGCAGAGGGTGCAACGTGTCACTGATAAGTGTTAGCGCCGGCGTTTCCTTCTTAAATCAATTCAAAGTCTCACACTAAAGCGTTTTCAAGGATTTAACGCCAAGACACAGGTAAATTGACTCAAATCATGGGTACAATGTTTCATTACTAGTGTAAACGTGTAAAGAAATCAGACGTGTTAGTGTAATTTTTTGTCAATTTTTGTGAATAATACTGACTGAACATTCGCTTCAGGAGCTCGTAGGTTAGTTCAGGAGCTTTGTGTAAAAGTTTTTTTTTGCTTAATAACAGGTTTCCAATAAAAGGAACGGAAGCAATCAAAAGTTCCGCAGTAGTAGATTAAAGAAAAACAATAGCTTTTCCTAGTGGTACAGAGGTTAAGCCTTGAACGTCTTCTGCGCAAGCCGTTCTGTACTAGCGCTTTAGCACCTTACAGTTTGGTAAAGTTCTATTGTGCCTTTCCGACGTTATAAGAAGACCATGCTAGTAGGACCGAGCTAGGTTTCATAAGCACGCGGTGACTTCTTCCGAAAGATGTCACGTTTTTGTTTCATTGGTGCCGCTTAAGTGCTGAGGCCAAAAAAATGCTAGTTCAAACTATAGTAAAATTAAACCGCAAGGAAGATGTACGTTGAAAAGAGCAATATTTGCTAATGTATGCCTACTGCAGAAACTTCAGGACAACGTTAAATAGAAGGCTGTGTCTAGACTACCGTCCGACGGTACCATAGCACTCAACTAAAGCGTCGTCCACGACATTTTGATGAAAAAGTGCCGCCTGTGGCACTACTTCGCCCTCCATGAACTTAAAGTAACGTAAAGTAAGGCAGCAAGACCTAGCAAATAGTAAAACTTATTTAAAGAACCGAAAACGGTTTTTTTTTGTTTTCCACGTGGTATTTATTGCATCACAAGTAAATGTAGGGCATGATATCTACAACACACATTCACAACTACGTGCACATACATATGAGTTGAATGCAAGATGCAAAACAAAATTAACCATAATGAACAGTTATGTACATTTGGATTAATACGGGGGCAACACTGAACAACTAATAAGCAGGGGCAGCAGTCAGGGTGAGAATCATTTTGGCCGTATACGTCTTTAAGAATAATGATAATTTGGCAAAACAGTTATCGTGGAGAAACCATAGGTTCAGCGTGCCCATCCAGTATTCGAGTTTTCCATAAACTATGCAAAGCGTTAGTATCTTCGCGAATATTTTGTAGCCAACATTTGACAGAGTTATAGGGCTGTAGCTACGTATCGATCGCCATTTTTCACGGTCTTTACTTTCTGGGAATTAGTACTGCATGGCTTTCTGTAAGTCACTGGGAAGAGAATTTGCATACAGATAACAATTGAACGGTCCGAGGTGAACCGGACATAAAAGAGACTTAAAAGCCTTATAAAACTCTCCTGACAGTCCATCCTGGACATGTGTTTTGGAGACCAGAATCTGCTCGACCGCGGCTTCCATTTCCTCTATTGTAATAGTGTCACTTATAATGGAACTGTCATTATCTGTCAATGGCTCTACTACGTAGACAAAGCGCCCCCAAAAGGTCAATATCAATTGGATCAGAGGCCCCGCTAAATAGTTCCTTACAAAAATTCTCATGTTCAGATATAATCTCTACCACGCTAGTTAAAAGAACACAATTTGAATTTGCGTCCGGTATGAACTTAGTGGCAGCGTGGCTGCGCTCGTCAAGTAAACCGTGACGTGTCGGATTCTCACAGTGCATTGCACGATTATTCCCGGACCGAACCCGTGCACCCCGATGTCGTTGCGCATCGAACTCCTGAAGCTGACATTTTACAGTAGCAATTTCTCCCACACAAGTGCGAGGCTTTTCGCTCTCGATTTCGTGGATATTATACAAGCTTTTAAACAATGGTTTTTCCTAGAAAGGCTTCTAAGAAGCATTAATCGAGCCACAGTCAATCGCTATAACCCGAACTTCTTGTTGGAATAGCTTCTATGCTGCAAGTAAAGGCAATTTAATGGAAAGGCATACCTGCAATGTTGTCCGCACACGTCCACAAAAGCCCTCATCCAGTAGCAGAGACGAGCTAACCTTCCAAAGAGCCTTTTGTGACCTGAAAGTACTGCGGCCACCTCCGCCCAGGCTCACAATGACGAGACAGGGATCCGAAAAAGAAATGGGTTTTACTTCATATACAGGACAGCCGGAAAGGAGCGCCGAGGAAATGTAAATCTGGTCAAGCCGAGCATGTGAATGTTTTTGGAAATGTGTGTATAAACGTGCCGCTCTTTTTGGTAACCCAGTGTTCACTGGCCCAGAAGCCGCAATGAGCGACGAGAAATCATCAGCGCTCGTATCCTCAGATGCTAGAGGTCGGGCCCGATGATGATACGAGCGATGAGGATACGATCTAACTTTCTGCCGCCCCCTGCCACGCTTGCCGATCCGGGGCCACTATTTGGCCCAAGTACATATATTCGCTTACCACTTCCACTGCCTCACCACCTATCTCAAACCACTGTGCTCTCCAGAGGTTATTGAGCATTCCTTTAGTTTTCTGCATATTAATTTTCTAGTGCACGATTATACTTAGCTTGTCTAGTGAGGTAATCATGATTTGCAATTCGTCCCCCGAGTTACATAGCAAGGCAACATCATCAGCAGCTCTGAGATTACTGAGGTATTCTCCATTAACCCTTACTCCCACCTGTTCCCAATCCAACGTTCTGAATACTTCTTGTAAGCATGCTGTGAATAACATTGGAGAGATTGTGTCTCCTTGTCTGACGCCCTTCCTTATAGGTATTTTACTGCTCTCCTTATGGAGGAGGATGGCAGCTGTGGACCCATTGTATATATCATTTAGTATTCTTAAAGGAGCCATGAAGAGAAAACACAAGTTTGGTTCATTCAAAAGATTGTCTCGTTAGAATCATACTGACACCACTTTTAACGTAAATTTCGCTCAAATAAGCTACATAATTAGGAAAAACGGGAATGGTCATGCGACCCACCAGCTCATTTCCCGCAACAGAACCTATGTCGTCACATGAGCTAAGCTCTGCGATTGGCGGAGGCTGGCAAGAAGTAGACGCAAATTAAGTAGAACTTACAAACTAGACGAACGAGCGATTTGCGCTTAAATTTAGGGCACATTCTTTACAAAGCAATAAGAATGATGGGACAAACAGTGGAAGTTACGAAAGTACATGTAAACATAGAAGTACTGATGCGTTCTGCTGTTCGTACTGCTCACAGCATGCTTCGTTTAGCTGCACAGCACTACGGGGCTTGGGGTTTGTCTCAGACGACACTGGCCGATTGACGCAAGCAAACGGTGTTTTACGTGACCCCATTTGTCGAGCGAGCACTGTTTCAGGGAACGAATATTTTCGCCCAGAACAAAAACAAGCCAGGTTAAAATGCGGGCAAAAACAAACCAAACGCTTGCCACGGTATGGTGGTGCCATCTAGGTTACGGAACGTAAAGAAACGCGGGAACAAACCAACACCGCTGTACAAGGTGGAGACAACCTTTGAACGGTCCCGTGCCGCCGCAATTGGGCCAACGGGCTCAAACGCGTATTCTTTTCGTTTCCCACGAGACCTAGCAACGCGAAACAGACAATATGATTCAAACTTCTTCAGTAAACCGCGTTGCGGCGATAATTTTAGCGCGGTTTTGACACAATGACTTGCTTCGGGCGGCGAGCGAGCAAACCGAAAATGGCGGCGCCGCGTATACGTGTCTCTACCCTGTACGGCGGATGCGTGAATGAAGGTATTCTAGGCTGCAGAGCGGTCGGTTCCAGTGATGTCACTTGGGACCACGAAAACGCACGATTGAGCGGGAAAATCAAAATTTTAACCTAAATTGTTGAATTTCTCAGTGAATAAAGCACCGTTTGTATCCGTAAAAGCGCTGGGGGCACTATAAAACACGAAATCTTTCGAATAAAACCAACTTGCATTTTCTCTTCATGGCTCCTTTAAGAAATGCTCGCCTACTACCGCAATCCTGAATGACTTGTTTCGACCGAGTCAAATGCTTTCTCATAATCGATGAAGGCTATATATAGGGGTTGAATATACTCCGCGCATTTCTCTATCGCCTGATTGATCGTGTGAATACGGCCCATTGTTGAATAGCCTTTACGAAACCCTGCTTGTTCATTACGTTGACTGAAATCTAAGGTGGCATAAATTGTTAGTGATTACCTTGTAGACTGTAGACTACTGACATTGAGCTGATCGGCCTGTAATTTTTACAGTCCTGAATGGCACCTTTCTTGTGGATTAGGATTATGTTCGCGTTCTTCCAAGATTCCGGCACACTCGGGGTCAGTAGGCAGTGCGTATAAGGTTTGCCAGTTTTTCTAGTACCATTGCCCGCCATCCTTCAAGAGGTCTGCTGTTATCTGATCCTCACCAGGTGATTTGTCCCCTTGCATTTCTTTCAAAGCCTCCTTTACTTTTCTGTCGTTACTGGTGGGATGTCCACCTCCTCTGAACTACCTCCCCGTTCGGTATTATCATGGATGTCGCGGCTACTGTACAGATCTCTACAGAACTCCTCGGCTGCTATAACTATTTTATTTCTATTTTTAACGACAATGCCTTGCATGTCTTAAAGTTCGTACATTTGATTTTTTCGTTAGCCCAGATGCCTTTGCTTCAGTTGTTCACAGCATGCTGAATCCCCTCCATATTATATTTCTGTATGTCAGCTGTCTTACGCTTATTACCTTTGATAACACCACGAGTTCTACTCTGTCAGCTGGGGTGGAGACTGTCATGCTTTGCCGTTTCCTAATTAAATGTTTCTTCTCGTGGGAAAGTTGATCAGTATTCTGTCTAGCGATATTACCTCCGACTTTTATCACACACTTCGTAATAATGCGTGTAGAGGAGAGAGAGGAAAGAGAGAGAGAGAGAGAGAGAGAGAGAGAGAGAGAGAGAGAGAGAGAAAACTTTATTTGTCATCTTTGCTGAGCGTAACCACCCGAAAGGGGGTTCCGGGGTTGGCGCTTCGTCAGACGGCGGCCAGGAGCCCATGTCCCCTGAGCTGGATGACAGCAACTTCTACTTCTGGAATGCAGCTGAGCAGCGCGGCCTCCCACTGCTCGGAATTACTGACGTGGAATCAGGGGTTGGCGGACTGGGGTTTGAGATGGCAGGCTCAAACCATGTGGGTCAGTGAAGCAGCTTATAGTACACATCATTTGCATGTGTCCTGGTACCTTTCTGGGTACTGTCGAGGGCACAGGGCATGGTGGGAGAATGTGAAAGTCTGCAGCCTCCGCTACGCTACTGATTGTCCTCTTGTGAGGGATATGCCAGTTGCCGGAAGTTTAAGACGACTCAGCCTATAGTACTCTGTAATTTCCTGATATGTCCAGAGCCTATCCCTTCCCCCCGTGTCAGACGGCACCTCTACGGACTCGGGGTCAGCCTGGTTGCAGAAGCCTCGATCTGCCTCGTGTGCCATCTCGTTCCCCGGGAGGGACGAGTGCGCTGGTGTCCAAACCAGGCGGACTTGCCTTGCTGTTGTCTCAGAGCAGGTTCGTAGTATACGCGCCGCTTCCGTAGAAACCCTCCCTCTTGCGTAGTTGCGCAGGGAGGTTTTAGAATCCCATTTGATTATGCTGGCCCGTGTACCCGTTATGGCGAGTGCAATGACCACTTCTTCTCCCGTATCTGGGCGGGACGTGTTGATTGAGCACGAGAATACAGCATTACCTTGGTGGTCTACCACCACTGCCGTTACCGCGCTTCGGCGGGGCAGCTCGCCGTGTCTACGTAGCAGACCTCTGAGTTAGATTGTCGCTCGCTCTTGTGCCGTAAACTATGCTTTCTCGGTTAGAGGTGACTATCGGTTCTGCAGCGCGATCCTGAATTCTTCAACCTGCCCTCTTGCTGTTTTGTAGTCTGTGGTCATTAGACAAGCAATAAACCTTTTATTACGAACACACAGCAAGCATCTTATTGCCTTCAGTATGTGGAGTTTTAATAAACTCTGTATTGCGTTTCTACAGCTGACACACGGACGTCTGGTAGTTTATAGGTGCATTTATGTGGGGTGCTATTGCGCCGCGTGCTCCGGCGCATGCACCGAGATCGCGCGATGGACGGGCATCAGTTTGACTTGGAAGCACTTGGCGCCTGGGATGGACATAATCGCCGGACATTGCGAGCCCCTGAAAATCTCCGCCTTTAAAACTCGGCAGAAAACCTGACTCAAGGAAACAGGATGTCAGAACTATACTCAATAAGAACTTCATGGAAAGCTTATTGATATAAATTTACGTAAAACTCTTCCAAAATTCTGCTCATATGCAACAGGATGTTTTGACCGTGCACAATAGGACTTTTATTGAAAGCTAATTGAGATATATTTAATACAAACTCGTAAGACAGTATACTCAAACTTAATTGAGATAAATGTAGTCAAACTCATCAAAAATGCTATTCAAAGTTGATTCACACGCAACAGGATGTTACGACTACGCTCAATAAGAATATTGCAGAAAGTCATTTCAGATACGTTTAATAAAAACCTTACTCACTCGGAACAGGCTGTTACGTATAAAACTCAACAAAAATTGTATAGAAAGCTCATTGAAAGGAAAGAAACTCATAAGGCAGTATATTAAAAACCGGTAAAGTTTATTGACTTGGCTCAGACTTAATTAAATCTAGGTTGCCAAGTTGTAATGAAAACCCAATAGAAATATTCTATCGAATGTTAAAAAACGGTCTATAAAATTGTTCTCAGCAATCTCTGTAGCAAGTTTTGTTAAATGTCGGTAAACATTTTTATGAGGGCTTACCTGCCACACTTGCGGTCCGGCGGCGCAATGCCATTGCGATGTGGTGGATGACCTTGTGAGACAAGGCTTAGTAGAGCTTTCGCTCTAAAGAGGTTTGTTACTAAGAAGGATGGCCGGAGTTGGGAGAGGCAGAGAACAAGCAAGGATGCAAGCAAGCCTTGAATATCGCTTCAGAACTATGTTTATTTTCAACCAACGCAGCACGTGGGTGTTGCAATGTGTAGGAAAAAGTCACACCAAATCGCTGTTTAACTCGGCCGAACAAACCATTGTCATGGGCCAATCGTTCACATTTGCCTTAGGTGCCATTAGACGTTACCATCCCTAAAGCGTTCTTGTTGATACCCGGACGTAGATCTTTGAATAGAGAAACAGGAGAGAGACGGCAGACGGACAGGTAACACAAAACTAGTGCTGCGTTTGTAACAGCGGTTTTATCTTGTATCTTTCCCGTTACTGGTTTCAGTAGAGGCAAATGGTAGGAATGCTCCCCGTACAGTCTCGCTTTGATTTACAAAGCTCACTAGAGTAATCAGGCGATGATGCCGCCACAACGATGGTCTCCATTACATTTAAAATCAAATTGACGCATGAGGAGGTTCTGCAACTAATTTTATCTGACCGTGACGCCCAAGTACCGGAGAAATGCTTTATTAAGCTATGAGCACTAATTAGCGTTTCAGATTATACTGAGGGCAGGTTTACTGCCAGTTTACATCAGGGTATATGTGGAGCATGTGAGAATAAGCCATAGATTTATGCCTATCCAGCATAAGAGTTCGGGCAAGTGCTCGTTTCAAAATAACTACTCACAAGTGCACTCTAGTTTTCGAATCAGCACTGAAGCTGTCCTAGCACGAATGTATGCACTAAAGTAGAAAATTTTAAAGACGGATTTGGTGCTGCCAAAGAAACTTTATGTCCTAAATGTGCACCTGATAAGATATTTATTTGCGAAACCTTTCTCGCAATCAGCGCATGCAAAACTTCCAGAAAAGGAACATGTACAGGTTACGGCTAACCTCTTCTTCCAATCCAGTTTGGCACAAAACCACGCGTAAATAACTCCAGCAGCGTAAGCAGCGTACCTCTTCGAGTGCTATGGATCATTTCGGTTAAATCGTATTTCGTGTAAATAAAACCTCCGCGTTTCGTAATACACAAGGGAAACTGGGAGTCTAAAAATGTATCCTAAGAGCTTTGGGATAAAATTTATGTGGAATTTAGTTACAAGAGTGGCTTCGTCATTGAGAATCAAAACCGCCACTTTCTTTTGAGCCGGAGTTGGTCGCAGACTGCGACAGCATTGAAGTTGGCGCAGCAGTCTCCAAGCGCTTGGAATGTCACCGTCACACATCGCGTCGTCGATCGTAGGTGGAGAGATGTGGTGTGACGTGAAGAGGACGTGACCATGTGACTGACGGCCTTCACTGTTGGCGCCAAAAACACGAAAAAAGAGGAGAAGATTCAGCCAAAGAAAACAGGGGGCACAAACCAATCTCAGGAATGCAACTACGGAAACGACCCTCCAAGGTCAGCCCCTGGACGTAGCAGAAATCGGGGATTCTAGCCGCGGCGCTAACCCGCGACGATGACGTCCGCCTCGTTTCGCACAAGTGGCCCGTCACGCATGGCCAGAGCGAGCTTCGATAACTTATGCGAGTGTGTGCTCGACGCACCCTGTTCGCGTACGGCTGTAGTCGCCGCCATTTTCTTCGTAGTGCCATTGAATCTTCAAAAGGATTTATGCTGACCCCGTCGTGATCGCGCGGGGGATAGCTACAGCGTACCTCATTCGACGGTGATATTTTAACACTACACTACGGTAAGCGATAAAGACGACGAAGCGGCGACGGTGACTGGGCGTCGAGGAAGGTAGAACGTATCTAGGGTTTACGGAGTTTATATTGTCGAGGTAACCAGTGTCATGGGAAACGCAAGCCTATACTGGTCCATTTAAAGGGAGGTTTGTCGTATTAATAGGCAAGTATCATTCACATTTTCAGATTTGAGGTCTGTATGAAGTCTCGGGAATCATTCTTAAGAAGTGTGAAAATGCAAGCTTTACTGCGCGATAACAGGCAACTTTAGAAAACGCTCTTGAGGTACCGATTGCGCTAGCGAGAACTACCTCAGCGGTTGAAATCACCGGTGTCTGCAGCCACGGCCTCTGCCATGTTTTTCTTTCCTTTCTGGTGTATTTCAAAAAAGAAGAAAAAACGCCCGCCCACGTGTAATATGCTTCGACGTGTGTTCAGGATTCCCTGGTGGCCAAACCCAAACCCAGTCCGCCTTAAAATATGCCTGAGAGTTAGAACCGTTAAAACCGAGTTCGAACCGATGTCTGGCTCGAGAGACATGTCGACTTAGCGTCGGCATCCAAGCGCGGGCTCTCGATCGGTCGCCAGGGGCAACCAGTGGTGTGCATCGGGAAACACGGGAAGACAGCCCTGATGGAAGCCGTCGGCGGGGGACGTAACCATCTGGAACGAATCTACCGCCCGTTGCAGAGCCAAAGCGCCACTTGTCGGGAGTCAATACGCAACCGCCGTCACGGCGCAGCACTCGGCCTGATCACTTCCGAGCGCCAAATGATAGGTCCCAGCACAAAATGATAGGTCCTGGTAACGCAGAATTCCGATTTGGCCCTCGAGCGGGCGCGTAGGTGAGGGCGAAGGGGAGTCGAAGGGCGGTGTGCAGGAGTTTTCATAGCGACGTGACCGAGCGGGTAGAACAGGCAAGAGACTCGAGCAACAATCACTACGGCTAATTCGGATAGATGACTTGTCCGTCCGTGACGCGTCGATCTTTCGAAACACGAAGAGCAAACATTTTCAAGGGCGACCATTGGCGCGTGGGTGCGCCGGTGCGCGAAATTCGATGAGGTACCAAGATGGTGTCCACGGTTGACGGAATGGCGAACGATTATTAGAGAGCGCTTGGGCAAATATGGTTCTTTGCTCCGTGTCGTCACAACGGAATTTACTAGACGATGCAAGAAAGGACTTCTTCCCTCTTAGCGGGGCTTTCATTCTGAATCAACTACTCTTGGAAGTAGTTGGAAGTAGCGCGTGTGCCTGTGCCCTCTCGTCGTCCCTCGTTTACGTTTTGCGCTTCGAACGCTCTTGCAATGGAATACCAACTTGCCCAGAAGTCCGCCTTAATCAGCTACTGCATAGCACCTGACTTTGTTGAGCGTGAGGATGTTCGGGAACAAAAACTGGGGTTAGTATCTATTCAAAACACAGTGTTCTGACAGCAACCTGTGTATTGTGCTAATCGTGTGGTAGGCTTAACTGGCCTGTGTTTTCACCCAGATTCTCTCACGCCTACTGAATGTCTCTTCATGACGCAACCATGTGACATGCGGCGATGTCCCGAACGTAATTTGGGAACGCTGCCGCTTGCGGCGATTTCCGGCACGGCTTTCCGAGGCCAGGTCCTCCGGTGCGTCTACAAATACGTCGCTTCTTTTGGTGGGGTCCCGAACGTGGCCGTGAAACCCTGACTTTGCTTTTTACAAGCCCAATCAAGTTTCCTACATTCACATTCACCACCATAATTGTTTTCATTGCCGTTATAGCCCTACTGTCACCAAAATTCGTGCGGGGTGCCTGAGTCTGCTAACGTGTTCAACTGGAAAGCCGATTGATTGATTGTGGGGTTTCACCCACCGACGCCACGCAGGCGATTAGGCGCGCCGTAGTGGAGGGCTCCGGATTAATTTTGACCACCTGGGGATCTTTAACGTGCGCCGAAATCTTGTACACACGGACGTTTTTGCTTTTCGCCTCCATCAGAAAAGCGGCCGCCGGGGCCGGGAATCGAACCCGCGTCCTCGTGCTCAGCAGCGCAACGCCTTAGTCACTGAGCCACCGTGGCGGGTCAACTGGAAAGCTATATGGCTTCAGCTGGCTTTACTGATTTGACATTTTTTGTAGCGTAAGCTACACTGGCCGACGTTGAGGAGTTTCGCGTGTGCCGTGAAGGGCCGTTCTGCGCAAGTGCGTGGAGCATTGGATTGGTTTGGATCGAATCGGATTGGCTTGGCCTGGATTGTATTTGAATTGGATTGGATTGAAATAAATTGGATTGTGTTGGATTGAAACCCAATCCAATTGGAGTACGGGTGTGTAGAGAATGAGTCTGCACATTCGCCGGTCTGCGCATTCCAGAGGAGTGACGTCATAGCCGCGGCAGACGCACTGGCGCCGGCGCGTGCCTAGCTGTGCGCTTCCATTGCGCAGTAGCCAAGTCTGACGCTGCCTCGGAGCCGCTTAATAGCCGTTTCGCGTGGCTCCTGGAGAGCCGTGCTACGGGAGGAACCATGCGCGAGGAGCAGTGACTGGACTGGACTGGACTGGACTGGACTGGACTGGACTGGACTGGACTGGACTGGAGGGGACTGGACCGGACCGGACCGGACTGGACCGGACTGGACTGGACTGGACTGGACTGTATTGTGTTGTATTGTATTGGTTTGTAAATCGTTTTAGCAGCAGTAAGTATGATAATCAGCTAATCCCAGACAACCAGGAAACCTAAAAATAACCAGATGAACCTTAGCTCACGCTACGTATATCCTGGCATAGCCGAGCTAAGCCAGTGCTAATTTATACTGCTACGTCGTGTTTACATTTTTCCCTTCACTTTCCGTATTTCGTCAGGCTAATTGTTTACCATACCACACACTATTCACAACTCCCTACTGAAAAACTAAGGCCCTGTGTTATGGTAGCTTCATGAAACCGGCATGCCACACCTGCAATGTAGTGGGAGAGTATCGCCACGAGAAGTCGTTCTTCTTTGGCATTCAATGCTATGCGAGAAGATTTAGGTGCTTTGAGGAACTTTTTTACAGCGGCTGTGTGCAGTCACCGCGCTTTCCTACGCTGATTTCCACTCCCGTCGTCGTGTGTTTTCAGAGAAGCTTTTAATGGCTATGGTTAAGTGGATTTTCAGCGTCCAGCGCAAGAAACGACTTGCGGCGTAGCGAACTTCATTCCGCATGCTCAGACGAAAACGGCAGCAACTCTCGTTTTGTAAAATCCTTCTCCGAAACAACTATAGGACCGCTGAGACGACTATATTACTCCGATATTTATCCACTTGTCCCAGTAGGGTTCACAGCGGTTCCGTCTGGTGCCAATACACAGAAATTATACGGCAGGAGTAGCGTTACAGAAAGCGGCTGCAACTCTTGTTTAACCGGTACTTGGCAAACAAAAAACTGATGATGATTGGCCGCTAAAACGAGTACGTCATGAATAGTTCGCAGTAAAGTTGTAAACGGCAGTACTTTAGCTTTTTTTCGTGAATCTATTAAGACGCAGAGGACTTGTCAAGTGACGAGGGAACTACCTGGAAATGTTAGCATCTGAAGCACACGCCACACTTGCGGCAGAAGAGCAAGTTTATCAAGTGGCATGGTCTGTCTCGTAAACTCGGTTCATACAGAAAATACTGTACAGCTTCAAGCTTTTTGAAATTTAATTGATGCAATCACTGAAACATGGATAAATAAACAAGAACGGGTACTACTGGGGTAAGACACCGTATAAAGGAACTTACGGGAACATACGGTGCACTGGCATAGACCGCACTGCATTGTGGGCCCTATTGGCGCGAAAGTACACGAAGTTCTGACAAAGAAAATCAGCGCCTTTATTAGCGCGTTCTAGCTCTTGGAGCGCTTTCTGCGCGCTTCTAGGCAACTGCTCATTGAATAAGAACAAGCGCTCTTTCACATTTTGCGCGAGTATTTTTGTAGACGTAGTCATTTCATTTCCGTCAAATGCCTATAGTAGAATGCCCGGTCTTTGGCGCCTGTGCGGCAACAGCCGCTTCAAAGGCTTCCTTCCGCGTAACGCTGGAAAAGATTTGTTCCAGCGATGTGTCGGTGATGTAGAAGTCCCGCAGCTTGAAGCGCTTCTTGATGAGCGCCATGCGAGTGAACATCTCGCTCCATAGCATCTTCACTCGGGACATCCGGAACTCCAGTTGACCCTGCGAGGATGCGCGCCAACTTTTATTACAAACACTTGCCGGGGGTTGTTTCTTGGCCGAAGTGATTGGCGCTCGGTCGAAATGAACATAAAGCCAGAAGCAAACGAAAACTGTGAAGCGGAAATGCGTCTTGCTTATTATTAGTCTATGGATGACGCTTGCCAGGATACAGTGTGGCTTGCTACAAAATTATTGCACTATAGTGACTCTTCATTCCATCATTAAAATTAATTATTCGCAGCTTCTAAAAACCTAGCGCAATCCCAAGCTGAACTCCTTTCCATCTTTTCGGCGTAAAATACCCTTCCCAGTGCAGCCGTAGTAGCCGTGGTACAGATCCGCGGTACAGATAATTTAGGCATCGGGCGCACGTATGTATGTGATAACCCGCCGCAAATGCGTAAGCTCTTAGTTCTGAGGAATAATTTGTGATTCCTTTCTGCATCCCGGGATGTCCACTTTTGATTGCGTGAATGCTGTGCTTGGCGCAAAGCGAGCTCGGGCTTTATCACAGACCGTTTTTTTTTTCTGCGGACATTTCTTGTCAATTTCTTGTCAAGTTTGACATGGATGCGAATGCTAGGATTTGGCCTGATGCGCCCCGCGTGACGAGTGAACGCGATGGCACGTGAGTGGAACTGGTGCACGCGGAGGTCTGTTATTGTGGGGAAGGTGCCGCGTAAATTGCGACCAGTCTACCTGTCGGAGGGATTTGAGTAAAAAAAAAACTAAACAAAAGTGAAAGACACAAACACGATGAAGCAGTGAATAAGTCTGATAATAGCTAGGATTTTTCCTTCAAAGCACGTAAGCTCAGCCGTGAAGATACTACTATTACCATTCAGAGTTTTAGTGACATTAAGGCCGGGTACATGCGCAGCGCAGGACACAGAAATGGCAGTTTTAGGGGCGTCCGTAAAAAATTCAGGACACTGATACTTTTGCTGCAAATACAAGACGTGCTGCAGAATTGCAGAGCTAGGAGCTCGGTTTTTATCTACATGTGTGAAAGATGTGTCGCATGATAGAGGGCGGAGATGCCATGGTGCTATAAAATCTGTTACAGAAGTTTGGATGGTGCCTAAAAAGGAGACAGCCAGCTCTGACGCCTCCTCTCTAACTCTGTAAGAGAATGGGCGCAGAAACTGATGGTCGATTTAGCAGGTCGATTTAGCAGAGTGGATGTATCATAGAAAAACTGATTTAAAGGGTGGTGAGGCATGGATGAAATTTTAAAAGCATAAAGGAGATCTGTGTATGCTCGCTGACGTTGTAGGTTCCATTTATTACACTCCACATAGAGGCTTTCGCCCGGGCTAGTGCGGAAGTCGCCACATGCCAGGCGGAGCCCCAGATGAAGCACTGGGTCCAGCATTTTGAGGGATGCTTTACTCGCAGACCCATAAAAAACACTTCCATAGTCCAATCGTGAATCTATTAGGCTAGTAAAAACACGTAAAAGAAGGTGTTTGTCAATACCATATGAAGTGTGGGAGAGAACCTCGAGTATAGTCATAGCCTTTAAGCATTTATGTTTGAGTTGTTTAAATGTGGAATGAATGTGAGCTTTTCGTCAAGGACTACACCTAAACACTTGGGTTCATTTCTTACTGGAATTGAGACACCATTGAGTTTAATGTCTACATCCGGCCGAATGCCATGCGTTTTCGAAAACAAAACACAAGTACACTTTCTCGGATTAAATTTAAAACCGTTGCTACATGCCCAGACAGCTGACACAAACCGTTACGAACAACGCAATTACGAAGGACAAGTGCTGTTATAGTGGCCAAATAGGTGCATAAGCAAATGCATAACGCAGGTTCTCATCTTATTTTTGTCCCTGTAGTGATTAAGAAACGACGTTGCATCGTTGCACCGGTAGCTCACCAGCCAATTGTGTATTAAGAAGGTGATTCTACGGGGTCGTGAAGACCGCGATATGTTTATTCCTTTCCCACTTTGTGAGGAAGGCATGTTTATCTGAAGGTTGCTTCGACGGAAGAAAAGCTGCTCTGTTCCTGAATTAGTTAAATGAAGGCCACTGGCAGCACAGTTTTATCAGCGAAATGGTTCTTTGTCAAAGCTTTCATAGGACCAGGCGTGGGAACACGGGCGCAGGGATGTAGAGATGGCAAAGTCTAGCGATATTGAAAGCAAGCGCCATGCAGGCGTGCAGAAAGTAAAACAATTCTTCAACGGGACGTTTATATAAGCGAATCATTTATAAACTACGAAATCTGGTTGCAATGTTTTATACTTCTGAACAATGTTGAGCGAAATGAAAATATTAGGCATATTTGAGGCAAGACATCACAACAGAAACGACATGACATTGCACTTTTAATAAACGTACATGGATGCTTGATTTACGGCAACAGCAAATAAAAAATACGCCTTGAAAAATATTTACCGCAAAATACAAAAAACCGTCGCGGCGCCCTCTCGCGGCAGTTTCCCAACGTCAAAAGAAAGAAAATGTTCTAGTAGATGGCACGAGCATTGGGACACGGCAAAATTGATTTGGTGCGAATGGGAATCAACGTATACTGGATTTGAGAAGTTTTATGAAGCTTAGCCTTGCGATAAGAGAACACCAGGTAGCTTCGCTGCTGTCATCAGCGTTCTCGACCTTAAGTAACTGAAGCTGGGCTAATTTTTGTTGTGTATACTTGGTGCTAGCTTCCTTGTGTTTGCTTTCACGCCGGTTAGGCCTCCACGGCGCTTAAGGGGTGCGAAGCAGCCGCGGGAATGCTTTTAGGCTTCCGTCGTTTTTTCGGAAGGCCAGGATGTCGTATGTGATGCCTACAATGGGCGGAAAGCCGCGCCTTTGTTGTCTTGCGGGCAGAAGAGCAATTAGAGTATTGAAATGGTCTTCGTGGTTTTCTCAGCGATCGCATCGTATAAGCACGAGAGGCGCCGAGGGTTTCTCTGCGACACTAATGGTGAATGTCTCTCCAATTGTCAGGGGTAATTACCGCATTAGAACGTGCGAAGCGCGGGTGCTTACTGGTCGATAAAAGCCCGGGAAACGGAAAAGCACAAATCGCTAGTGGCATTTGTCAATTTTTTACTTTGTGTGTACCTTGTTGAATATTGCAGCGTAATGATGAGGTTCACTACGCGTAAGCGAAGTTTAATACAGGAATGGGGCCTAAATCACACGGCTAGTGGCGATGCAGACAGCGGGCGGCAGAGACACAGGCCTCGTAGTCTTCACCTTTCCCGAGCCGGAACATGTGCATCTATAGTTTCATGCTGGCCATGGCGGGACAAACGGCATGGACAATGTCATCACTGGAGAGCCCGCGGTCTTTGAACGTCTTTTAGCTGTCGCTGAATCTATGGGCAGTCACAATAGTTACATTGTAAAATTCCGGTTAAAATTAACTGAAGTTCCCGCTCCGTTCTGTTTTCTAGTTATTGTAAAACATCATTAAAATTAAGCGCCTGAATTCAAGATGCCATACCATTCGGCTAGCTACAGGCTCTGAGGTGCAAGAGGCCCACCGAACATTACACGTCTGACTATGCCGGCCATTGCATTTTCTTTTCTTTCGCAGCGATCAAGCCATGTCCGCGTTTTATGGTAGAAAGCAAACAAATGAAGCTGGAGAAACATCGTGAAGCAGGCTTCCTTGTTTCCTCGTCTGGAAGTCTTGTCAAGACACTCAAAAATTGAACAAAGATAGCGTATGCAGTACTGGTAAACCATAACTGTAATGACGCTTTCGGTACTTGAGGGCCTTGCATAGTGAAAATGTTGTAAACAAAAGCTCGGCAAACGAGATCGTGATTACGTGTCACTTGTTTTGTGTATTGGCAGTGTGATGAAATCGCTCAGAAGGGTGTATTCTCCAAGAAAAAATTAAGCTGCTAGCAGTTGGCATTCTAGGCAGCCACAAGCGAGTGCGAAAAAGCGAGAGAAGTGGTCTGGTGCAGTCTTATAGCATGTATTCAATAGCGAGGCACGCATGCGTGCAACCATGTGAGTGCGCCGTCACTGGTTACGTCGGTCTTCGCGGAATGGCGGTATTTCACCCATATTGTGCTATGCGCACAATATGGGTTGGACACTTCAACCTCAAGCCCGCCGAACGCAAAGTAATACCTCGACTCCAATGCGAGTGAGATTATAACATCTCTGTTGACACCACCGTTGAGAACCGGGTTGAAACGGAGCAGACGACGCACGCCGGTGTTTTTTTTTCTACGGCGTGCGGGCGCAGTGGCACAAGCCGCGCCATGTCCGTGGCGCTTCGGCCATCTCCGTGGCCATTTCTAGGGTTGACAGCTAAGAAATTGACAGCTAAACTTTACAATGAATACCACCTATTCGTAAGCAGGAGACTATCGAGGAAGAAAGCGGTCCAGTTCTGTGATTATCAGGAGTGAAAAAGTCCACACTGCGGATTCGGAGTGAGCGCGGCCGTACATTGTCCAAATAGCTTTGTCAGAGTGATTCTGCAAGTAAACATATTCGAGGCATCAGCTCGGCAATTGTTCAAAAGGCTCTTGCTGAGCAGCGCAAGAGTATGCCTAATTGAGTGTTCGAATACCCTGAGAACATAGTGTGCACACTTTTAGGTATTATCCCAATATATAGATAGTGGAAGTGACCCTCTGTTTAACACCGCCAAATACTGCGCAAGCACCGCGGGCAAACAACGAACGTTTTCATGTATATGGCCTTCCAATCCTGAAACCTTTGAACACCCTAGTCCTGCGGACGTTGCTGGTACACAGAAAAAAGAAATGTTGGGTACAGTGATATGCAGGACATATTTTCCCGGCGGAATGGTACATTGGGAAGTCTTTATGAGCTATGCTTTTATATTGTTAACGTATCTTTAACATTATTTTAACACCACCGCTACGATTTGGCAGCCACAGGCAACATTAGGCCTTTTTTGTGAGCCATTGAAATCAAGACTAGAGCACCTGTCTACGATGCTAGTCCGTTATATCACTGCTCGCTTAGTCCCTAGCACTGGATTTTCCTCAAGCGTAGCTTAGGAAAGAACCGCACGCTGCCTTAGGAGGCCAGCACCCTGCCCCGTGGGTGCCTTCTCCCCCCGGTGGCGTGCTCACCTGGTATGTGTGCACCAGCTCGGCCTCTTTGAAGAGGTAGGTCACGGCGCTGGCCACTTCGCGCAGGTAGAACACGTCCTGCTTGCGGTCAGGGTACGTTTGCACCGTGATGGTGTGGCCCTGGCCGAACTTGTCCTTCAGGTGCGCCAGTGAGCCCAGACACTGCAGCTTGCCGTCTCCCATGATGGCGATCCGGTTGCACAAAAACTCCACGTCGGAGAGGCTTCAAGCGTCAAGAGGCGACCGGACGAAATGGTGTGGTTAACAACACCTTCTCGTGCGAAAATAAAACTTTGCGAAGGAAGACAGGTTGTAAATGCGCGTGGTACTGTATAAAATCGCTCCACACGCAGCTTGATATTTAAGTGAAAGATACGTGCATCTTCGACCAGGAATTAGAGTGCGAGGTGTTACGATTTCCAGCCACTAAGCAAATTACTATTGCTGTTGTGGAGCGAATGAAGCCGCATTGTTTACAATAGATAGGTAGGAATTTATTGATCAGAAAAGGTGCAGCAGACGTAATTTGTCGCGCCTTGAAGCGGACACCGGAACTCCTGCTGGTGTGTTTGGACGAAATTAAGAATTGAATAATGTCCAAAATAGTGAGATTATCGATCTATGCATAGGGTCCTTTGAGGAGATGTATCGTGATTTGTATTCTCACTTCGCAGTGCCTATGTTGCTCGTACAACTGGCTATCAATATTCCGGGGGAAGGCAATGTGGGAAAAGGGACAATGCCATTCTGTTTCACTGGTTACTACACTGATCCGCCACTGAGGAACGGTATAGCGGTCTCTTTACCTGGTACAGGTGCAATTAAAAAGCTTGCAGGCCTAATTTGGTTGAGTTTTAAATTGCACGTTTAATTCTGTGACTGGCTTCGAGGCTGCGTCATGGTGCTTCCTAGTAAAGTTATGTTCCAAAAGAACGCCATGACCGGGAAAGAGAAAAACCTCTTGAGCAAGTTTCTAAGCTATTTTATGGGCGTAGCTAACTAGTGCAGTAATTTCGCGATGAGGTGCTTTGCGACCACGTAATCTAAGTACTGGAGGAGTTGGTTGGCTACGTTCTGCAAGCATTTATTAAGATTTCAAAAAAGATGAAAAAAAGTGTCGCAGGGTTCCTTTAAATGTCGGTTTAGCAACAGTTGTATCACCGCGATTGTTTGTGTCGTAGCTTACATTCACGTTACAACTGTTGCTAAAACGACATTTAAAGGAACCCTGCGACACTTTTTTTTTCATTTTTTTTTGAAATCTCAATAAATGCTTGCAGAACGTAGCCAACCAACACTCCCAGTACTTAGATTACGTGGTCGCAAAGCACCTCATTGCGAAATTACTGCACTAGTTAGCTACGCCCATAAAATAGCTTAGAAACTTGCTCAAGAGGTTTTCCTCTTTCCCGTTCTTGGCGTTCTTAGGCCGCTGGAGTTACGCCATCACTACGGTTTGCCTGCTATTGAGCAGCTTTTCTGCAGTTGCAGGAATGAATGCATTCGACAGACACTGTAAAAAGAAAGCCACAGAAGCAAAGCAGAAACGGAGGGCGTATCTGGTGCGATGAGTAAACCACGCAGTACTGCTTCGTGTTGGCGGTACCTATACCTTTCGCAGTCATTCCAGACGCGAAGAAAAGAGTGAAAGCGCTTATTGCGAAGTGTTGCAGAGTCACCCTAAGTTCTCCATTCCTGTTTACTCTCCAGGGTGAACCGCTGGCGCAAGTCATACATCTCCCCGTTGTTTCACGCAAAGTAAACCTCAGGCTGCATTTGAGGCAAAATCTGTGCATATAACCGGCAGCCACCGTGTTCATTTAGTTAGGAACGCTCGTTTGGTTGGTTTTTATAAGCGCAAAAAGCGGCCGCGCAAGGAAAAAAAAGGCGCCTTCGAAATGCCACAGAAAGGCTCAAGCCGTGCAAGAAATAAATACGTTTTCGAAATGACGCAAAATAGCTCCAACATACGGAATTAAAGCAAGCGTAAAAAAAAAAAAAACAGAGCTGCCGCTGGTGCAGTTTCGGGCAGGGGGCGCGTTAGCACTGCGTCGCGTACGCGAAATTTGAAATGCATTGGGTGGCAGCAGTGAACGGATAACGGCGCTGCAGCCCACTATGGCGAATCACTGCTCTGCACTTCCGACACCTTCCACATTGAGTGGAGCGGCTTTAATTTTTTTTAGTTTACTCCGACGCCACTGCGCCGGCTTTCGTTGCAATTAATCCCCATTTCTTCGCTGTATACTCGTTTGCTCGGTCTGCTATCGCTGTTATTTTGTCTTTTAAGTGCAGAGCAATTATTATTACTTGGATAGGCTGGCGAAAGCGAGCATCCGGCGGCGTCCAACGAACGCGCACCCACCCTGTTATCGTCCGCAAAAAAGTGTCCACAGCTGCTATCCCTTCGAAAGCGTTTTCCATGGCGTTGCACGCGTTTGAATGCACGCGTCCATCAGGAAGAATAAAATCCCCCAAAATATTCAGTGCGTTCGGTTCTATACCATGGATCAGAAAAAATGACCAGGAAGAAGCAATTTACGGGCACTGTTTCATATAAAGAGCATCAAAAGAAAAAGGAAAAAGAGGAAGAAACACTTGGCGCGTGGTCAATTCCCATTGACTTGTGACGCATAGGACGAGTACACGAAAAGGAAAACGAGCGTGCGTGAGAAATTTCCCCAGCAGTCTAGGCTGGCTTTCAGCTTCACTGGAGGCAGTGCATACCAGCAGCATGAATAGTAATTCTTGAAAAAGTAGCTGCAGTGAGTCTGATGCCGAGGCTGTAGGTTATACCGGACTTATGCATGAGGCTTGGCGACAAACCCCGCCGAGAGTAAGGCTTTCGTGAAAGAATGGACCTGATGATGATGATGATGCTTGATGATGCTTAGTGGCTTCCCCTTTGTAACGGGGTGGCGTTGCACAGCGGCCTTAGTCGCAACGCTACTGTACAATCACCTCGCCAAAAAATACAAACAAAAAATAAAAAATAATGTCAAAACTAAAAAGCAAATACTTATACGAAATTTTTTTGCTAGTCTGACTTCTTGGTTCGCATGTCTTCCCAGATTGTTCTCTCCTCTTTTCCCACCAACATTCTAACCTTCTTTTACTAACCTCTACTGCTGTCCAGTTCACTTTTCCGCTAACATTAAAGCCAAGGGCTTCCGGAAGCTGGATGGCTCCATCACTGAGGACTGGACGGATACTTTTGCATTCCGTCACAATATGTCGCATGGTTTCTCGCTCATTTCCACAGCCTGCGCATAGTTCTTCCTGTACCGACTCGCGGATAAGAGTTTTTGTCCGAAAGCAACCCGCTCAGGCTTCAAAAAGCAATGCACTCCCTTCGGTATTATCGAATAATTTTTCCCTTGTGATCTCCTGCTTCCCGATCCTGTAGATATCTAAGGACTTCTTCGCATTCATCCTCTTTTTCCAGGTCGTTGTTTCTGTTTCTTTCACTTCATTTTTATTGCCTTGGTCGTTTCCCCTGCACTTCTAGGTTTCATATATTTTTTCCTGAGCTTTCTGGTTCTTTTCCTCCATTGTGTGTTCACGCTTTTCATGTAAAGATACCGTAACACTTTGGCCGCCCATCTCTGATCATCCATATTTCTAAGTCGTTCTTCAAAACATATTTTGCTCTGTGCTTTTCTCACTTCGAAGGATGCCCATCCCATGTCTCCCTGCACTGCCTCATTTGTTGTTTTACTGTGTGCTCCTAATGCCAATCGACCTACGGCCCCCTGATTTACTTCTAGCCCTGATTGAATCACTGATTTGACACACACTACTGCGTTTGAAAAGGTGAGTGCTGGTACCATTACCCCCTTCCAGATTCCCCTCACTACTTCATATCTGTTATATCCCCGCAGTGCTCGGTGCTTCACGATAGAGGCGTTTCTTCTGCCTTTCATTCTTAAATGCTCTTCATGAGTTTTTAGATACGCCTGACCTTCGTTTAACCATATGCCCAGATATTTGTATTCCGTTACCCACGGTATTGCTGCTTTTTGAACTAGAACTCCCGACTTTGCAGTGCTAAACTCTAACCCCAGTTCAGTGGCTTCTTCCCCGCAGATATCTGTGAGCTGTTGCAGACACTGTTTGCTATCTGCTAGTAGTACTATGTCATCTGCATATATCAGTCCCGGGATATGTTGTTCCACTTCCTGTCCTTTGCGGCTATAACATAGATTGAAACCTATTTTACTGCCTTCAAGCTTTCTTTCTAGTCTAGCCATGTACAGCATGAACAGCAATGGCGACAGAGGACAACCCTGCTTCAAACATCCATTTGTGACTACCGGTTCCGTGCACTTTTGGTCCTTCCAGGTAATTTGCACCTCGCTCTCATTGTAAATTCCCTGCAACAGCTGTATAAAGTCCTGGCCTAATTCCTCCCGCTCAAGTATGCTCCATAGAAGTTCTCATCTACGTTGTCGTAGGCTCCCATTATATCCAGAAATGCTATCCATAGTGGTCGCTCCTGAGCCATTGACACCTCTATGCATTGGGTTAGGACACATAAATTGTCCTCTAAGCGTCTGTCTCGTCTGAAACCATTTTGTAGTTCTCCCAGTATGCTGTTCCCCTCTATCCACGCCTGTAGTTCTGATTTTATGGCTTGCATTGCCAGCCTGTATACCACTGAGGTAACTGTAATAGGCCTGTACGAATTGGCATCAGCCCTGTCTTCTTTACCTTGATATATCATCTTCATCCTGCTCTTACGCCAATTGTCCGGTACTTGCTTAGTTTTTATCACTTTTTCGATTGCTCGAATCATTTGTGCCTTGCTTCTTGGACCCAGTAGGTTGACCAGCCGTATAGGAATTTCATCCGTCCCTGTTGCCGTATTAGCTGGAACATTTTCTTCGGCTTTTTTCCAGTTTAGATTCTCCAACTTTAGCTCTCTATCTGTACGCACTTCGCTTGCCCCACTCCCTGAATGCTGTAGCCATCTCTCCGTTCTTCTGAACTTCTCTTTGTATCATTGAGCGCATGTGCAAAACTGCTTCTTCCCCTTTATTACCTGGCCTTCGCCGTTTATGACATGACGTTGTACTTCTTCGGTCTTTTTCCTATAGTTCCTTGACATGATTCCAAAACTTTTCCAGAAGGGTAGCCCTCTTGCGGCGGCCGCCCGAAGCACACTTGGAGATTATAGAAGAACACGCCCTCTTTTTTTCCGCCTGCCCTGCGCAGTTGAGGTAGCCATCCCAGACGCCACGTGTGGTTTTGGTGGCAGATAAAGCGTTTCCTGGCAGCCGTAGCGCCTTCCTGTCGGCCGATTTTAGGGCTCGGAAAACAGAGCAGCATTTAGATAGCTCGACATTCGCCACTGGCAATCTAATATGGCGTCGTTTTCTTTACATTTTGCCCCCCAAGAATGGCGGATCGGTTGCTGGGAGCGAGAGTAGCGCATGCGCAGAGCGCTACTGGAAAAAGGTCCATTTCTGAAAGATCCTGTAACGTTCTTGCATCATACCTTCAGTGAACATATCGTACGCGATGGTATTGGCTGCGTACAGCTGAGAAAACCCGGAAGTCGAGCGGTAAACCTAGTTTTTTTCCACCAAGTTCCAATCACTTCGGTACGGGGGCAGTGGCTCGAAAAAATATCCCGAAGGTAAGTGTGCGTCTCACCGTAGGCATTGACCGGGGAAGGCTGCATTATCCATCTTTACCATGGGGTTTTTCTTAAGCCACCCCGGCGGAGCTTCTAGAAGCGTGGAGCCCCAATTGTAGTGAAAACGCCGCAGCCGTTGAAAAAGGTTGCTTTCAGTTAGTGCGCGCTTCACTGCAAAGACATTTTTTTTTCGCGAAACAATGACGGTGCTTCCACGAACAGAATGACCCTGTTAGGGTGTTTATACAGATTTGAGCCTTCCATGTGAACTTTTGCACGTGCATAGACGAGCTTCACGTCAAAAGAAAGCTCCTCGAAGTAAAGCGAAAGGTGACCAAGTTTCCGCATGTTTAAACGAACGAAACTTATCGAAAATAAAGAATTCTAGTCGAGCAGGCGGGTATGGTAGCTGTGTGGTTTACTTGTGTACGTTGGCATTCGCATAGCTGGGAAACATATCTAGAATTAACCACGAATTCTCTTTGATAGCCGGTATTGTATTTAGTGATCGGTACAGTATCGGTACTGATTGGTACGACCGCTACGTCATATGCGAGCAGTCGCAGGCCCCACTGCAAGCCAAGGGAAGCTGGCGAGTTCGGAGAATAAACTTAGCTCTACCCGGCGGAGCGTGCCGTCCCTACGCTGCAATTCTTTGGCACGCTGGTTCCCAGTGCCGCCGGATGCGATGGACAGGAGGAAGCGGAATCACTTTATTGAGCCTTAGCCGGGTTTAGGGCGGCAGCGAGAGAGTTTGGCCTCGGCCGTCGTGTGGTGCGACGTGTTTTTCGTTCGCCCTGGCGCGGAAGGGGCGGTTCGCGATTTTGCCGGCCATACATCGCGGGCCATGGGTGTTCGTTTTTCGGGCGGGGGGCGCTCTGCTGCTTCTGGCCGTCGAACGCAAGCTTCCGCTTGCCAGTACTTGCTTGTCTGCTCGGGCGTTCACCCAGCAAACTCTCCAGACTTCGGACCACCGAGGACAGCTCTTCACTGCACAGCCTCGCCTGTACGCTTCACCGTTCCTGTCGAGAACTTCTCCCGTACGCAGCATGACGCCAGGATACTGTGTTTGTAAAATGTTTTGTACGCGGTGGTCGCAGTCGCAGTGGTAACTCTTCTTCGTTATTCCTCCCTTGCACCCTCCTATTCCTGTTTAGTTCCATTCCCTTCCCCCTCAGGGCCTGATAAGGAGTCGACAGCCTAAGTAAGACAGTTTCAGGGCCCTTTTCACCCATCGATTCTCCCCTCCCCCCCCCCCCCCCAAAAAAAAATCTAAGAGCAAGAGCAAGAGCCGGCAGCGGCGTTGGCAGCACGGGTTACCAGAAGTATATGGACTTCTGGATCCGAGACGGTCGTGTTCTCACGTTATAATACCTGTTTCTTAACACCTATAGTTTCCATATTGCTGTTTACTTGAAGGTTTATGTGATCTCGCATTCCTTGCGTCCTCCCCTTTACCAGTGAGAACATAACATAGCCCGAATGTTGACGTTTTTTGCGCGAAAAATACGCTACTCTTGCAGAGCCGCGTCACTGTGTACGAAGCATGTCAGTCGAGGGCGGGTACCATCGCAGAATGAATATGCAATAATAAATCGTAATAAGTGCTTAAAAAGAATAAAATAAAGAAATTGGGTCGTAAAAATTTTGTAATTTTTGGTCTGAATGGGAATTGAACTCAGGCGCCCAGAATGCGGCGTGCCGAGCAGGTATCTGCCACAGTACTTCCCCGCCATGACTGGTTGCTAGAGGGCACCCAGTGCATGCGTTGTGGGCTTCGACTTGGATATATATTTTATTAAACGGGGGAGGTACAGCTTATGGCTGTGATGTACACAGAATCGCATAAAAAATGGGATCGTGCGCCGGAGAAGCATAACGGCTGCGCCCGGGTAGGGACCTCGAAAAGGACGATGCAGCGCGCGTTGAGAAAGGGGAAGAGTACTGACAAATGAGGGTACGCCGCTGTAGCACGTGCAATAAGAGCCACCCTGAAAGGTGAATCGAAGGTACAGACGAGGACAAACAGGAGGCTACTGGCGATGGCGAGCTAGCAGAACGACCTTCGCAGGTGCTGTCCAGGGGGCAGATGAAATGGCGACAGGCGCGTCCACAATGTTCAACAGAAAGTTCAACAGCCGATCAACAGAAGGTCCGACGAAGGGTTTCTTCTTCGCATTATTACACAGTTCTAGACATCACGCGTGCTTTTGCGACATTCACGAGGGTGGAAACCTTACTTGTAGTGGCAGCGGCCCACACGCTAGTAGAGCTTAAAGCGGTTGCTCAATGGTAAAGCCTAAAAGCGAGGCCGTAGGTGAGAAGAGTCACCTGTGCGAGCTGAGCAGGATGGAGATCTTGGCGACGCGCTGCAGCGAGCTGATGTAGTTGACGATGCGCTTCCGTGAGGTGGCTCCCATGCCATCGTACGGTTCGTCCAGCAGCGCCATGTTCGGCATGCCCAGCAGAGACACGCACAGGGACAGCTTCCGCCGGTTGCCGCCGCTGCACGAGGGACACGCAGGGAGATACGGTCTTCGAGATGGATGTAACGACGACGGTTCAACGCGAAGCTTTCTCGCGATGGATTATTCCTTGTTTGGCCAATCCCACGTCGCGAGTATGTGCTACTCTCAAGGTATGCACCACCTTTCTAGAAAAACCGCAGTTAACTTTCGGGTATGCACTCGGTTGACCCATCGTTTGGGTTTGGGTTCCGCGGCACGGATTGGTACCTGCTGCTTGGCGTTGAGTGAGCAATTTTTTTTAGTTGGTGCTGGTTCAAAATGTCGAACCTCAAAATGTGGCTGTAGGTATAACGTCCTAAATCTCAAAGTGCACTGTTAAGCCTCACGTTCCTCGGCTAACAGCCTTACAGCATGCCGAACAGATTCGAGCTATAGGGAACGGCTGCCAACGTTCACTCCAGAACTTGGCGTGAGGCCTATATAAGTAGTGCCGTCGCGCACCTACGTCACTTCCTCCCTCTAGCAAACACAAGCAGGGGTAGGGAAAAAACGCAAAATCTCGGACGCGAGCAAAACAACCACTCCGAATCGTGCACCGTTCCTACACAAATTGATGACGTCAGAACAGAATGCCAGGAAGCCATCAAAACATGCTCAAACTGTTAATGACCAACTTGGTGTTCTCATTGCACAGGTCAGCTCACTCGCACAGGTCATGGCACAGTGCCAGCAAACAAATACGCTCATACTGAACCGCCTTGACGACTTGGAAAGTCAACCGACGCCGTCCCTCAGCCGGTAATCTCGGAGAGAAAAGCCGTACCATCGATTGACCACGACAGACATGGCAGACAAGGACTTCTCTACGCCCCTGCATAGGCAGGATGCCGGAACGTCCAAAGAACCCATAATCTGGCAATGGAATTGCAGGAGCATAAAAAACGAGATTGGCCTACTCCAGCAGTACATTGAATCAGTGTCCACTGCACCCGACGTAATTGCGCTTCAAGAAACCAATGCACACGCTAGGCTTCCAGGTTATATCCCACATGAAGACTCAAAGTGGTTTAATTCTTGCACGCTAATCAAGAAATCCATCAATGCCATACACCACGCCATAACACAAGCAGAACAAACTAGCATCCTCACCGCGCTCATCCCGAGGAACGTACACAAGGTTAAAAACATGTTTATCTTCAATGTCTACTGCAGACCAAAAAATAAGCAAGACCGCACAGTGCAACAAGCAACTACCACTACGAGCTCCAATCCCCTCATTGTCCTTGGGGATTTCAATGCGGCCCACCCCATATGGGGATACCGATATGCGAACAAGAGAGGCAATGAGCTCCTCTGCTGCGTGGGCGAAGAGGGTTTGGTGCTACTTACGGACTGCAGTACGCTGACGCGAATGGGCAACAGTGTGACTCGCGACACGTGCCCCGATTTGACTTTTACTAAAGACGTCAACCACGCCACATGGGTGAACCTGAAGGAAAAAACTAAGTAGGACCACTCAGTCGTTTCAACCACCCTTTACGGGGAAGAATACCGAGCACCCCTAGGCGAAGTTTGAATAACCAACTGGGACAAGTTTCGCGAGCGCAGGGCTGAGCTGCCTAGCTCCAAGATAGAGGACATGAACACCTGGACGCAAGCGCTACGAGCTGATGTAAAAGGCACAACGCAACAGCTAAATACCACTACACAGGTTGCACGTATAGACACCAAACTACTCCACTTATGGGAAGCTCGCCGGTCACTCATCCGCAGATGGAAGAGGCAAATGCACAATCGCAAACTCAAATTGCAAATTGCAGCCCTGAGTCAAGACGCGGCCAAATACGCCACTGAACTTTGCAAGCACAATTGGCTTACGATCTGCGACAGCCTCGGTGGTACAAGGCATGGCGACTACTAAGATATTTGATTGACCCTTGTAAAACTAAAGGCGAAACTACCAACACAATGAAAAACACAATTGCACACCTTCCCGGGCACCACGGACGACCTCCTCAAAATGCTTAAGCAAAGATACCTGCCTCTATCTCCGCGAAACTCAGCTCCAGACTACTCGGGCGATCAGAACCCCCACCTGGATGGCCTATTGACGAATCGGAGGTACGGGCAGCGCTAGCCAAGATACGGAGAAATACCACATCCGGCCAAGACCGTATCACAAACAAGATACTGACCAACCTTGACCGTGACTCCGCCACATCCGTCACACAATTCATGAATGTCTGTTGGGGAAAGGGAGTCATACCGCCGCATTGGAAGACGGCTGAGGTTCATTTGTTACGGAAACCAGGAAAGGAGCCAAGCGTCGAGAATCTCCGCCCCATTTTATTAACGTCCTGCATGGGAAAGCTACTCGAGCACGCCATCCTCGCTCGCCTCCAACAATACCTAGAAGATACATTCCGAATTCCTACATCCATGTACGGATTCAGACCAAATCTTAGTGCCCCAGATATTCTTCAGCTCAAAGAGGAAATCATGGTGCAGGACAATAATCATACGCGTAAAGCAATTCTCGCCCTTGATTTAAATGGGGTGTTTGACAATGTAACTCATCAAACAATCCTGAACAATCTCAATAACCTCCACTTGGGAGCCAGGACATACAATTACATCAGGGATTTTCTTACAAACCGGCAACCAATCCTGAAGGTCGGTGACGCGCAATTACCTCCCATTCAAGTTGGAGGATGAGGCACGCCACAGGGCGCAGTTCTTTCCCCACTGCTATTTCACACCGCCCTCATCGGCCTTCCCAAACTATTAGATGCCATTCCTGACCTTCGACATGGCCTATATGCCGATGATATGACGTTATGGACGGGCGCAGGGTCGGTAGGGTAAATGCAAGATCACTTTCAGCAGGGTGCTGACATCGTGCAAGCTTATGCAACCACGTGTGGTTTGTGCTGCTCTCTACAGAAATCTGAGCTTCTCCTTGTCCAGAAACACCAAAGTAGAAAACAGCAAGACCCAGGCATCCAAATTACACTTGACGGAGCTACGATCACGCCTTTCCTACACATAAATAGAGATACTGGGGATGACTTTTTAAGAAGACTGCACCAACTCTATACTTCTTCGGCACCTCGTTCAAACAACAGGGCAAATTTTTCACATGCTCCGCCGACTCATCACGAATACTAGAGGGATGAAGGAAGCAGAAACACTACGGCTTGTCCAAGCTTTCATCATCTCTTGCATCAATTATGCCATCCCGTATGCGATACTCTCCAAAAGCGACGTAAGCAAGCTTGATACACTCATTCGGAAAGCATATAAACAAACACTTGGTCTCCCCATGTGCACAGTGACGGACAGCCTTCTCAAATTGGGAGTACACAACACTGTGGAGGAGCTCATAGAGGCTCATTTGGTAAACCAGCACCACCGTCTAGCGACCACAACAACAGGACGCCAGCTGCTTGGTCGCCTACGATACAATACTCATGGACATACCCACAACCATAAGGCAAAACATCTATGTGGCTCCCATTCCCCGGAATATGCGCCCTCAGATTCACCAAGGAAGACGTGCGGCGAGAGCACAGGCATTAGATATAGTCCGTGGATCCAACCACAAAACTGTGTACACGGACGCTGCGGACTACACTTGCACGGATGCCATTACAGCTGTCGTCACCACATGCACCGAGCATGTCGCCAGTGACACACTGCAATCAACACTACCCAAGCAGAAGAAGCAGCCATCGCTCGTGCCATTGCCCACACCTCAGCCAAAGGAATCATTACTGACGCTCAAGCAGCATGCCGAAGCTACCTACGCGGAAGATTATCAAGACCAGCTGCAAGAATCCTTCTCCAGCGACCCCCTCAACGCAAGATCCGTCTGGTTTGGATCCGTCTGGTGGACCATGACATTGCCACTCGTTCCTTCGCGGCAATATCATGGTCCACACGACATCCCGAAAATTAGCCTACCGGGCACCGCGAGACGACTGGCTTCAAGTGACTCATCCCTTAGTAACATACCAAGGCATTACACAGCACTACAAGCTGAGCAGGCAAGAGTATCCTCCTGCCCACCCGTCACTTAGCAAGGAACAGGAGCATAAACTCAGGCTTTTGCAGACAAACACGTTCCCACACCTATCTAAACTTCCCGCCATCAACCCCCCCCCCCCTCTACAGCGCCACCTGCTCACACTGTGGTGGGATCTGTACCCTCTACCACATGGTCTGGGCCTGCCAGAAAAACCCAAATGTTCGCCCAATTCCCAACCCTTTCCATCAGCAGTGGGAGAGAGAACTCTCCAGCTCCAGCAGCAAAACTCAGCTTCGGCGGTTAGAACGTGCGGAGAAGGCAGCAAGCTCCAATGGGATCCTGAAATGAGGAATCCGACCACGTGCTCCTTTTTTTCGCAAAATAAAGTTTACTCTCTCCCTTCCTTCCTCTACTTTCCATTAACCTGTAGCGGCGGGGCTTACGGAGCTGTTGCCAAGCATCGCAAGGCAGCATTTTAATTTTTCTTCTATACCCTCAACAGATCTGCCCACGCTGCCAGTGTGACCGACGCCAACGGAAAAAAAAATTAACCGCAGTAACGACCATTACGAAATCGATAGAAACAGCTGAAGAAGTTGCTATCAGTCTAGCCGCCACCACTTGAAAAGACCTTTCAGTCACACTGACAGACTCCCAAGCTGCATGCCGCGATTTCCTCATTTGACAAATGTCCCTACCAGCATTACCTATACTAAAACAAAATAAAAACTTCCAGAACTGAACACTGTCTCAACTGCCCACGAATCCCTCAAGGCAAATAATACGGCACACGCCGCTGCCCATATACACTGGGCCGTTTCCCAAGAGGATGATAATCTACAAGTTGATGACATCCTGAAGCCTACACCCCTGCGAACTCGCCCACTACCGGCACGGGCGCCAACAATTCCCAGCACCCAACCCGCACCTATCTAGAACCGAAGCTAGAATATTCCTACGACTACAAACCCTTACCCTCACAATGCCCTACTGTATGAAATATACCCCCCTCTACACCGCCTCCTGCAAATTTTGCCCCCACCTTAGCACCCTATATCACCTGATATGGGGGTGGCAACAAACCCCGTCCCTTACTCTCCGAGTGTGGCCTTGTGGAGAGCACCCGGGTGGCCAATGCAGGCCCGGGTATGCGACACTAGAGGAAATCCCCCACTAGGCGGGTTCCCTGGCATCAGCACCGAACGCTCGCTAAATTAAATTTGCTTCTCGTCCTCCTCACTTCATCCGCGGTCATCATCATCGTACGTCAATGTAGGCTGGCCTACCTGCAGCGCGTTTCCGCGTTTTGAAATCATTAGTGTGAGGTTGCAAGCTTTGCTTTAAACAGAAAATCCTTCACGCACTGCAGGAGCCCCATTTCATGCCAGTTCAATGCTATATTGATGTATGCGCACTATCACTGGTATGGGCTATATGAATGAACCCTGCTGTTAAATTCATTCTCTTGCACTTCTAAAGAGCGTGCTTTTGCAGTTTGCGTTTACACAAATGAAGTATAAGGGAAAGCACACCCACACACACGCTTACGCACGCACACACACACAGCACACAGCACACCCGCACGCACAAACACATACTCACACCAGCCGCATGTGAACGATGAAGACCCTCTCGACTACTATCAGAGAACCAAGGTTTTCTTGACTTGAAAATGGCGTTAATAACACGCGATGAAATTTATGGGTTCAATGTCACGCCGTTTGAACTGTGTAGTGTCACTGCTGCATTTAAACGTGTGATGGACAATGTACTGCATGGCATGAAGTGGAACACTTGAGTGAAGTGTAAGAAGTTGACGGGTCAAGAAGGGTTATCAAACGACTGAAAACGAGCGATGACGCTCAACCACAATTCTGTTATGGCGAAGCCCCTGTGGGCGCGGGCTGTCGGCGTCTCCTGTCGTCGTCGTGTCATGTGGTCAGGGTACTAAAACACCGGGACTCTCGTCTTCCAACGCCTCACGCTAGAACGCAACCCACCCTAAAAGAACACACCGAGACACTCATTTTTCAACGCCTCACCATGAATGTTTCATCTCCTTGGGCAAAAACGGTTACAAAAATATAACCGGAACGCTCGTTTTCCAAAGCCTCGCGCTAGAATGCTTGGTGCTTCAAATACACGAGACTTTTACAGCAAAGCTGTATACCTCTACCCCGCCGTCTCTCTTGAGTACACGGACGAAAGCTCCTTTCCTACCTGTGTAATCAAGGTTTTACATCTGCCGAAAGGCAAGTCTCTTGTGATCAGGGCGAAAATGGTGTAGTGGCAGAGCGTCGCCGGAAAACAGTGCTTTTGGAGTTCCCAAACGGCTGTGCATTGCGAAAGCGTGTTTTCCTTGGCTTCCGCAGTTATACCATTGAGGAATACTTGGGAACAGCAACCCAATGCTTTAGATGCCAAAGGCACAGTCATGTTAGAAAGCAGTACACTGGGCCAGTCCGAGGCAAAATATGCGCAGGCACGCACCCCTACAAAGACTTCACCTCGCGCGCGCACCCTCAATATGCGAATTGTGAAGGACCACATCCTGCAACGTTCTGTGCCTGCCCAAAGAAAAAAAACCGTAACCCTTGCACGCCCAGTTGAGCAACTTCCAAGGAAGGGTTCCCAAGCAACGCGAGCAGCCTTCGAACCCAGAAGTACTTTGTGCAACACCTAGAGTTGCCCAGGCTTTGCTTTTGTCGCACACCAACGCTACAACAAAAAAGCCCTATGCACTTGTTCTTCAAAAAAGCCCCAAAAACGCCATCCCGAAGACCAAAAACAAAGCACACAAGATTCCGTTCACACTGTGCTACCCATTGCGACTCAGCCTGCAACCGAACCGCCACGGGAGACCCACTGTCCTACAACGCCAGTCGACTTCTGCAAAGTGGTAATGTTCATGTTATTTGAGGCACTCAAGGGCCTTGATCTCCGCCATATCATCCTCAAGCAGCTTGCCGGAAGTTGCTGCTAACATGGCTCTGGAACCTCTGTTAACGACATCTTGCTCCCTACCTAATGTGCCATTCACAATGGGGAGACAATAAAGGCAGCCTGTGACCATCGCAAACAGTGTCCTTGAGCAGTCATCTAAAATTATGCCTTATTTTCCAGTGAAACGCTCGTGGTCTGCGGTCTAAGCTCGGTGATCTACGTCGCCTTCTTCAAACTTACCGATTCCAATTCATTGTCATTTTAGAGTCACGAGTAGATCTGAATTTCCGCTTAAGTGGTTACTATTTCCTCCACTCACAAAGAGTAAACAGTACAAGCCGGCTTCTCATCGGGTTCCGTACTAATGTTCCGGTAGCTGAAATTGCAGTTCCGGCCCACGAAACAAATGACTACGTTTGCGCAATCGCAAATATTGGTTCTCAGACTTTCGCATTCATTGCACCAGATGCCAAGTCTGATGAGTCCAGGCTGGAAAACCTCATCGCGTCGACTGCCAAGGTGCACATTACCTATGGGGACTTTAATGCTCATAATAAACTTTGGGGCAATACCCAAACAAGCCTACGTGGAGGAAAACTCGCAGACGTCCTAATTACACATAACATTGAGCCACTAAATGATGGCAGCATTACCTCCCTCAAATCTCTCAACACAACCAGATGTATTGATCTTTCATTCTTCACTGCTGGTTTTTATGCGAAATTCAATTGCTGCACGGATCTAGAGACAAGAGGAATTGACCATGCACTACCCGATTTTGATCTCAGCTCATTATTCTCCCTCACAAATTTACAAGGAACAGGTCGCGTGCACAGACTCGAGTGCCTTCACGGAAGCTATACGCACCTGAATTACGGCTGTGACTCAAGATGATCAAATTATCTGAACGATACTGCACTGTTTTCGGAAATCCACAAGCTTCAGAACGAAACGCTTCAATCAACCCAATAATGACGCTGAGTTCCAAAGATTGTGCGCCATTCGTCGCCATGCGGAGTGAAGAGCCCTCCGCACAAAATCTATAGAAGATTTACGAGCTTCTCGAAGGGCTCAGAGACACGTAATTCGTGACCTAAGCAAGCTTCAGAGACAACAGTGGAGAACGTTTGCGCAACGTTAAATATTCACACACCGTTGAGGCGTATCTAGCGTGTTATCAAAGGGTTACGCACGCAACCTAAGCAGCTGCACCCTTTCATTGCCCTCTCACTGCACGAACGCACCCCTTTGAAAGTAGTTGCAGAAGAATATTGCAAGATCCTCTCCTCATCAACTCTCAGTACACTTTCACCTCTTAAGTCTTCCAAATCAGCTGTTCCAGCATTTCACCTGCATTTTACATTGCAAGAACTCACAGCAGCAATCTCTGATGTGAACACGAAGTCGTGTCAGGTCCGGATGGCGTTAGTCACGCAAATTTTACGCACTTACCTCACAATACTTTGTTCCGTCTCCTAGAATTGTACAATTACTCCTGGGTGAGCGGTAAGCTGCCCTGTGATTGGAAACTCGCGCAAATTATTCATATTCTGAAGCCTAGCTGGCCGCCCACGTGCTATTCTTCTTTTATGCCTATAGCTTTGTCGAACTGAATTGGAAAACTGCTGGAGAAGATGGTACCTAAAAGAATGTCCTGGTTTCTCGAGGGCAAACGCTTTTACCCGCAAGAGATGAGTGGCTTCCGTAGGCACAGATCGTCCAGTGACAACATAATTACCCTTATCTCGTCAGTTGAGGAATTGGATTCTAGCCACATACCAATCGTAATTTTCTCAGACATAAAAGCTGCCCACAACACTGTCACGCACACAGCCATTTTACGGATCTTGCAGTACATAGCGTTGGAGGAAGACTATGCCTGGACCGAGGATAACCTTGCTGGACGTCAACTTTTCATGTGCACTTCGGACGGTGACACATCACGTGTCCCCGTAGAAAAAGGCGTTGCACAAGGAGCCGTCTTAAGCCCATTGCTCTTTAGTTTGTCTCTCATGCAACCGCAGCACTGCTTACCGCGGGGAGTCAACATCACAATTTGCGCTGACAACATTTGTATCAGGTACGCATCACGCTCTCAACGCACCACTCAGCAACGTCTCCACAAGGCCCTCTTCTCCATTTCTCCAGTTCAACCCACTTCGCTCCTCGTGGACTTCACCTATCGCACGAAAAGCTCGATCGTGATTGAAAATTGCCTATGTAGCAGCACTGGATCCGGATTGAGCTTGATCCACGTCTTCTCAATCGCGGTTGAAAGTGCCCGTGTGGTATTATAGGTGTACCCACCTTATGAATAAATTGGAAAGCGATGCAGCCGAGCCCTCGCCGTCTGTCTCAAATATAAGAACCATCGCACGTCAGAGCTTACGTTATCACTAGGCGTAGCCAAGCCCTGACGCGCGCCTCCCCAACCCGGCATCTGTCTGCATCAACTCAACCAAAATCCGAAGCCGACGCCCGCGCTACGACCCCATAGGAAATTTTCATCACCCCTAATGCGATGATAGCGCAATTGGATAGACGCCGGTTTCACAACGCGGGGGACCCTGGTTCGATTCCGACCAAGAGAAGCGTTTTTCATCTTGAGGCGTGCGCCCCCGACACCTCTTCGTCGCCACCTTGCCTTCTTGCCACTTTTCCTCAGACTTCATAGCTTAGTATTTTCCTCCTCTCCATTTTGCTACCTAGAGCTTTGAACGACGCCAGGCACAAATCGAACTCAAGCTCAAACAGCTCCGCTGTTAAAAATAGGCAACGAAGAGAGACAGCCACTCGGAAAGCACGAACGGTAAAAAACGGAAGGATCACTGTACCTGTACGTTGCGACCAGCTGGTCGGCGATCTCCTCCATGCCGAAGATGTGTAGGAGTGTCTCCAAGTACTCCCTGCTAAGGGTGATGCCGCGTAGTCGGGAGTAGAACCTCAGTGTCTCCACACCCGTCAGCATGTCAAGCAGGCCATCACGCTGTGGACAATAACCCAGGTAACGCTGGAACTGTGGGCGAAAAGAGTGGAGTTGGTAAAATTAATGCCTGGGCGTTGGTGGAGCAGTTTCTACGATATCTAGGACCCAAGGATCTGCGTGTTCATATTTATTAACAATAACACGACTGTGTACGGACAGATGTTTTGGGTGATGTGCCAAACGCAAGGGGCACATAATAACAACGGTATTTTTTTTTGCGATATGCTCTTTGGCGGTGTATACCTCAAAACGGTTGCAGCAAACGACAAAGTTTCGGCGGGGAAACGTTTCTCAAGGGCGAATGCAATGGAGGCGACAGCTGGCATGGTAAAAGCTGTACTTCGTCATGGTAATTGCGCGTACCTGTCATTTAGCTATAGCTTTGCACTGAAAGGACGTTGTAACTTAAGAAGCACTCGCAGCACAACAGAAAATTTTCAATGCTACATACACGTAAAAGCTAGCGTACACGATAAAACGGTGGCGTAAGCATTCATTTTTATTAGTGCAACAGGATGTGAACTACTACAGAAGACTTATTCAAACTTATTCCAGGTGTTATCCCACTGTGTCGTAGCGTGCAATCAATAAGTTTCTTTACGTGCTCTAGCAAGTCGCACTGTTGCTACCCCAGAAATCAAGGCGATGTACTATAGATCTTCAAGAACTGACCGCCGCTGAATAGTGACAATCACTAAATGTGTCAAAAATCGCATGGTTCGCGGACGGAGGCACTTAGAAAGTGACAGAGCAATGAAAAAGAAATGATTCACGCCCCCCCAATGGTACTTCAGTATCTTACCTGGGGCAGGTTGTTGACGACTGAAAAACCGTTAATGACTGCGTCACCCCGGTGGGGCAGAATCTCGCCCGTGAGGATCCTGAAGGTGGTGGTCTTACCCACGCCGTTTACACCCAACAGGCCGAAGCACTCGCCCGCCTTAACGCTGAACGTCAGGTCCTAGGAAGAAAAAAAACGATGAACACATCGAACTTTTATTAAGCCCGTATGCGAGAAGGAGACGGCGTTAAATCAAGCCCCTTTTTTTTATCCACTACCAGAGTGGACCCCTGAAACCCGGAAGACCAGTCCTTGGAGGGGAATCAGGTGGCTCTCGCCACTGCCCGCGCACTAATGCCCGGGAATTTACGAAAATGGATTTAAGCCCCTTACCAGGCGATACAACGTATTCCCCACGCCACCCTTGCACGATACACCATAACCTCCTCACGCCGTACACTCCCTGTCCCCCAACCGATCTCACCAAAGAAACCACATCACTTTCCTACAAACACTCTCTCCGCGGAACAGGCCTCCAACCTCAGCATTGCTCAACATGCCCCGCAACGGGCAGCTGACGCTAATAACACGGGGATGCACGAGAACCCCTTACACCCCTGAATCCCATCCCCCAGCGTTCAGCAGTGGGAGGGTGTGCTAACCAGCTGCGTGCCGGAGGACCAGACGGCTGGTCTCTCGAGCACAGACAGCGGCCATGTTCCAGGGGCACTGGTACTGAGGTGCTCCTTCTACAGGAGAAATGGCTTGAACCACTACAACTTGGCGGATTCCACTCCGTTCCTCTTCCTACTCATTTCGGGAGTTAAGTTGTTCAAGAAGCATATGCGCTGCTTACTCGGAGTACGCTGTGACTCTCCAAGTAGCCGTACGCCTTGTTCAAACGGCACACCAACATGGCCGGCATCGTGCTACCTGGTGGAGGCTGCTTGTTGCTGCACATCATCACCAGACGGTCCTCTTGGACAACATCCGTGTCTTCTTTCTTGGTAGCCTGCACGGGTGTCGTCATAACTGCAGATGGTGGTGTACAGTTTACCACTGTCAACAACGTTTTGAAACGTTGCTTCACTGTAGCGTGCATTAGCTTGGTTTCTTAAAAGATGCCATTAACTTTCCAAACCACTGCTGGCACGAAATAACTGACCAAATTCTTACGCAAATGAACCAGAGGAGTTATAGCTCAAGAATTCTGATATACGTAAGCAAAAGGTATAATTGTGCGATTTAGATTTCTATAGCAACAAACTTTGTTGTTTTACAGTTCCAGCTGTACTTTTCCAAGCTGCCCTGTTATTTTCTGTTTGTCTTGCACATGTTAAAACTAAAGCAAATTTACTTACCCTGCTAGAAAAGAATTGATTTTTTTTATATGAATGGCACCAGGACAGCTTAGGGAAAAAGACGTCAAAAAGATGTGTTTGTGCATGAATATAGCAGCATGAATGTTAGTGTTAAAATCAGTCAATGAGAATAACGCTGAAATAAATTAAAACATAATGAAGGCGGCTGATGCATATACCAGGTTGTGACTACGCGGGATATTATATGTGTTGTATATAACATCTGCTAAATACCTAAACACGCACCTAAGAGATAACGTTAGGGCGTCCGCCATAAAGTGTGCTGTGTGTTATGAATTACGTTGTCTGTACACTATCGGCAAGTGTTGATGAGTGTTGTTTGGAGTGCTTTATCACTAGTTATCTGTTAATTACGGATAAGTGTTCTCTGTACCTTGCCCACAGGGGTCTCGGAGGACCCTGTGAGCAGGTTTGAGTGCCTTGCGTGTGTGCGACCGATCTGTAGCCTAGCTAAGGCAACTTCCATTATTCTGTTGTGAGAATCAGTTGTGTATTGTCCCAACTGTGGTTTTATTACTTGTAGCTTCTTGTCTGCCGGTTCACTCTGCTCTACTTGCCACTTACTACGATATTTTTGAATTTCTGTTTCAGGTCGGTGTACGGTAGTATTATTTGTTCTGCGCTGTGCAGGGTAGCATTGGTGGCCCGCACATACGCCACCTCATTCTCAGAAGTTCCAAGTTGGTCTGAAACCCAGCACAGTCAGTTCAAGATATAAAGACAATAGTATTTTGCGGCTACTTAAACCACAAAATCTTGTTTCTTTCTGTTTAAATGTTTTTCTGTAAGTGCCTAGATTCAGCCAACAGGCCAAAAGTTATAAATGTTATACAATGTTTGCCAAACATTGCCAAACCACTAAACCTGGTTCTGTACTTCATACTTGGGAACACTTTTGAGAAAAAATAGAACATTTGGCATATTTGGGAGAAAAGACCAAACTAAACTGATGATCGCAGTGTTCTTTTTATTTAAAACAGATGTGCGCTTGATTTTTGCGATAGCAAGTAAAACAAACGCGCGTTGAAAATAATGTTTTGATACCAAGATAAAAAATCACTCCCGCCCAATCATACCCAGCTTTCTCGCTCAAAATTACAACCTCTCGGGGACCTACAAAAACCACTTTAGGAAAGCGATATTGGGCATAAAGCTAGAAGTCAACAAGATTAAAGCGCTAAAAGAACATTGCAGGTTTCTGAATGCTTTTTTTGTGTAATTAGCTGTCAAATCTAAGTCCCCATGCATTTCTATGGGATAGTTCCCATGGCTCAGGAACCCAGTCGCGCAACGTGCGCGACTTCACACTGTGCACAAAGAGAGTATTCACCCCAAATATTAGCTGTGCAAAAGAACTTTTCATCTCGCTAAAAAATTCCAGAGTAATCACTGTTGAAAGGACTGCCGTGAGCGAGAAAGCTGCACATGTTTAGACGTCGTGGTGGTATTTGAAGTTCACCAGTAATCACATAGAGTTTCATACTAATATATACTAGACGGAAATCTGTCGCTGCAGTGGCGGGACGCCGCGGGCGGCGCTATTGCCGCTAGCGACGTTGCTTGCCTACTTGGCTTAGCTAGCCATATGGCTTCTTTTTTGTCTCGAAGCCAAAAACAACAAAAAAAGGCAACATTTTTTTCTGTTTCATCGTTCCTGAAGCTTTTGCATATTCACTGACAAATTAATCTAACAAACAAATTTAAAGAACCTTCTGCAATAATATCGTTGCTTTTTTCGCAGCCACAGCCAGCTTTTCAGCCTGATCATGAGCCATGCCAAGGACAAGTGGAACGTGCCTGCCCGGTACAGAGTTACTGGATATAGACAGTTGCGAAACTCCCCATAGGCCCCATGTATCGAAATCCGGTCTTCGGTTGCCCCCCTGCGCCGGGGCCCGCACGGGACAAGTTGACTAGCCTGTCGTCTGTCGGCAGGACGTTGAAGCAGTACTCAAGTGCTTGCGGCTGCTGCCGTAAGTCATAAAAAGAAAAGCCGCAAAAAAACAAGTAAATTTTACGTAATTATTGTGTTTTAATTTAAAAAGCAATCTTTATTTTACGGAATAATTTTTAATAATAATAGTTTAGCGAAGTTCCGTTTTTATCTCCTAGGTGCCGCGCGCGTCGACTTGCCCCTCAGCTTCCACGGAGTGGGGGGGCTAGCGCCGCCCGGATTCTGAAGCGGAGTTTCGCAACTGTCTATATTGAGTAACTCTGTGCCCGGTACATGACGGAACGCTCGCCGAAGCGCCTTTCCCTTCGACAGTGGCGCTGGATTTCCCTCTAGTATACATTAGTATGAAACTCTATGAGTAATCGCGGTTTCCAATCGATTGGGCACTAGGGTACGCGGGAAAATTGAACTGACTTAGCACGCCCTGTCTATTGTGAGCGAAAATGGAGTGGAAGGGCGTCAAAGGTGGGCAGGGAAGAAAAGAGAAGCATTTATGTGGCAGGGCGGCAAAGGAATCGACATGTGCAGCGAAGGGAGCAGATATGCGGCCAATTTGTTTTGAGCGCGCGCAGATATAATGGTGTTAAAATCTTGATTGACGATGCTGTTCTTGCAAGGCTGTTGAGATGCCAATGCATGGAGACGCTCAAGGGGTCTGTGCAGATGATGCAGTGAAGGAATTGGTTTCGAAGATGGTGATTTACAAATACCCCTCAGAGAGAAAATGTTGTGTGTAAACTCGTAGTTCTGAATTCATTACAGCTCGGTGCATCAGCTGCACAGGACACCCTTATCATGACGGTTTCATAGAAATATGTTTCCTGAGTGTTCAGGACCTTGTCACTCCATTTCCGGTGTTTTTTCTACTCTGACACTGATAACTGCGACAATAAATAGGCCTTAATTGGTTGATTAGTTTTATCTTACCAGATGTATTAGAAAAATCTACAATCTTGTGCTTCAGCAAGGCTCCTCTGTAGCCTCCTTGTCGCGGATTTCATGAGGGAGAAAGTGGACGCAGAAGAGCCTTCCCGCCGCACTCCATAGATTTTATGCTAAAAATGGTATTTGGCGGTGGCACTGAACCGATTGTATTTCATCACAGCTGTTAATTTATAACGCGCGCTGATAAATTTCAAACGTGCCTGTCAGAGGCGATGCAACTGGGTATGTACTGCGTTATGGAAGGTACAATTTTCTAGGATTGCTTTAAATATGTCGCAATTTGTAAATTACGAACCTTGCACTGATATTTCGGGTGTGGTGCTTGCATGACCGTTCACTTTGCGTACACAGCGGACTCACCGTAACATTAAGGGCAAACGATCTGCGGTACGAATCGCCCCCGTAACTTTATCTAGACAACGGCACAGAGTCGCTTGTAGTCAAGCAGAGACCAGCTTTATCCTCTCTTCGATTAAACATGACAGAAAGCTGGAAGCGATAATGCCGCTTCCGTGTGAGCGATGTAATTGTTGAATTCCTATCAACAATGTGCCAGCTGTTCACTCTCAAACTACTCCCCATGAGCTCACCGCAGTAATGAGCGGTTTCGCTGACTGCCCTGGGCACTATAAAAAAAAGGAGACAATCAATCGACTCATTGCGCATATTGCCACCAACGCCATGTATCCCAGTATGCAGACAGATATCGAAGGCGTTCGAATGAGAGAGGGGTGTTCACTCGCCATAATTCTCGCTGAGTTTATTAGCGCGGAGAAAGATAGCCTAATTTAACATTTTTACTTTTCAACTCACTCAGGCTACCGGCATGATTCGAAAGTAGTTAAACATAAGGCAATTGCATAAGGCAATGGGTGTAATAGCGTCCGTCTTTCAAATGGCGTCCTTCAATGCGCACCCTTGCACCCATTGCTATTCCTATATTTAGAAAGCTTATACAGCTATTCCAGAAACAAGATCTTTAGCACTGAAAATACCCTTAGCTCCACTTCGGTGATCAATGCGGTTCTGCCGGTGGCAGTCGAAAGTAAAGGTACCCTAAAATGCGTTTAGCTGTAAGCGGTGGCGTTCTGCAGGTACCATCGACTCTTAGCCTTAGAGGGCGCACCTTCATTGCTCCCCCGCCAGCGGTGGGTTCGGGCTCGCTGTCTTCTGGCCCGGGTGTGCTGAGCTTGCGATCGATACGACGCAACCAGGAGCCGTCCAACAGCAGGAGCAGGGCGAACAGCACGGGTCCCCTCGATGCACAGCGTGAGCACCTCGTAGAAGACCGAGTACGGGTGCCCGTCCAGCGGATGTATCGCGTACTGGGACGGGTCCGGCTCCGACTGGTCTGTGACCCCATTGTGCGCAGGTCAACAACAAGGCATTTGCAAAATTAAAGAAACCCTGTTCTGGTAAGCAGTTACGGGAATACAATAAAATCGCTGTGCAGAAGACTTGGGAGATTTTAATTTCGGTAAACATGTGCGGTAGCCCCTCAAACTTCCACTCACCGATCTCGACAGGATTTAGGACTGGAAATGACACAGTCGTGTCCAATCGTAATATCTCAAGGCGACTGATTTTCTGTAAATTTAAGCGAAGAAAAATTCGTCATTCACATCAATGCAGCCGTACACCGGCATTGAGGTGGATGCCAAATTTTTTTCGAGAAACTTACTTCATCTTGGGGATTTTCCCTAAGTCTGTTCGAATCAACATCTGTAAATTTAAGTGCCAGATTCAGTGGATGGTCCATAAACGTCCAGACGAAACCCAATCACGACTAAATATCTATTGCCTACACAATACTCCTCGGAGTGTGCAGTTTGCGGCACTTTAAGCACACACTATCACATCGATCTTGGAGTGCGAACGAAAACCCCGACCTTCCACCATTCCCAACCCTTCCGCGAGCATTGGGAGAGCATGTTATACACCTTGAGACCCGAAGGACCAGATTTTATTAGTTGACCGAGAGGACAGCACCACGATTGTACATAAAATTCCGGACCAGGAAGCCACCTCAAAATTTATTTTTTGCTCAGTAAAGTTGCTTTCTCCACCTTGCATGTAGGAAGTTTAACTTTTGGGAGCACATATCTATCATACTGTAAGACTCAATGAGGCTGGAATATTACAACTTATACACCTAAGGGAGTGAAACATCTTGTCCTGATTCCTGATTGTCTCGCTTATTCCCATTGAGATATCGAGCAGGTTTTTAATGATATATGTAACACGTGCAAATGTCTGAAGCCATCTTTTGCCGTAACCGATACTTACGCGCGAATCTGTATGTCAGAGTGAATGTGGCGTTTTGCCGTTTTGACGTATTACTCTATATGGTACATCGTCGGCTCTTCAGTATATAAATTAGTTTTTGTTTACAGATGATAAGGAATGCCGAAAAACAAATTTAAGATTTGAGAAGTTAAGAATATTAGGAATTTAATTGTCCATTAGAAGAATATTGATATTGCACACCAACGTGTGTGAAAAGGCCTAACAAACGCCCAGTCAACCTGCGGGCCTGGGGGCGTGAAATATCGGGAGTACTTTGTCATGCTGAAGGAACACAATATGGCTGGATGTTTAAAAGTTATATGTCTTAGTCAGAATAGTGTTAATTTGAGTGGAACTGTAAAACTACTTTTTAGAAATTCTGGAGGTCTACACATATAACAAGAAAGCACTTAGGTATGCGAGCGGATGAGCGAGATAATCACCAAATAAGGAAAACACAATTTCCCCCTTTTCGTCAATTAAGATTGATATTTCCAAAAATCCCGCCTTAGTGAGCCCCTACGGCATGACACTAATGTACTCCCGAAATTTCAAGTCTCTCAGTCGATGAGTTTACTATAGTTTCAGGAAGAGGACTTTCTTTCTATAGTACGCTACCTGCAACGTTACTACACTTCATTTTTAAAATGTGTTTCATATGTGTCAATGTCTTTATATATATATATATATATATATATATATATATATATATATATATATAGGTAAATGAGGGGCCAGGGATCTCCCACAACCTCCCCTTTGCTTTCCGAGGTCTTCTTGACTGCCAATCCTTATTTCTGTGTTATTTCTACGAGTCCCTCATTTCCTATTCTGATTCGCTACATGCATAGCGAGGGCCTCTGTTCTGGCAGTCTTGGTGCCATAGGGAGCTTAAGAGGGTTCAGCGCTGGTTGACCACTCTCGACATGTCGTAGACACTCGAGTCACGGCGCGGGGATTAAAAAGAAGGTCCCCTTCACCCGAGAAGTCAGAGTGGCGCTGGCTACCACCCCCAAGCACAGGAACAAAAATACATTGACATAAATACCCCGAAAGCGGGGGAGAAAATCGCCCCGCCGGTAGCGTAGTGGTTATCGCACCAGACCGGTATTTTGGAGGTCGTGGGTTCGGATCCCACCTGGCGGGCATTTTTTCTTCGCTTTCTTTCTTTCTTTCCAAATTCTTGATCTGTTTCAATGGCCTACCACAACCTCCCCTTTGCTTTCCGAGGTCTTCTTGACTGCCAATCCTGATGATGATCGTTGGATGTTTATGGCGCAAGGCCAACTGGGGCAAAGAGCGCCAAAACAATAGTCGATGATAGGGGTGAAACCTTAAACACTAACTAAAATCAGCAAAAACAAAAGTAAAAACACAACACGACAATGAGCATGGCTGGTGTATAGGGCCAGATTTCATGATGCGTGATAGGAAATGAGGTTTAAAAACTTGACGTCGGACAAATACTCAAACACACGTTTCACGGAAACAATGGCATCATCACCTAGGAAAAACGATGGATGTAGGGGAATATGTTGTCTGTAGAGTTCTCTGAAGTGTTTGTGTCGTGTTGTGTGAAGTGCCTTGCATGTGATTAGTATGTGTACTACGGATAGGGCCTCTCCGCACCTGCTGCACTGGGGTCTAGGAGATCCCGTCAGCAGATACGAGTGAGTTGCATGCGTGTGCCCATCCGTAGCCTACCCAAGGCGACTTCCGTGTGTCTGTTGCGTGAGTCAGCTGTGTACCGTCCCAAGTGTGGCTTTATTACATGTAGTTTGTTGTCTGTCTGTTCGTCCCAGTGTGTTTGCCATGTTCTGCGCAGGTGTTGTCTTATGTGTGGCTTGAGGTCTGTGTACGGTACGTTGTTACGTCTACAGTGTTCCTGAGTGCAGCAGCAGCTGCCCTCTCGTCTGCCAACTCATTCCCAGCGATCCCAGCGTGTCCTGGAACCCAGCAGAGGAGCAGCTGATGCTTCTTTGCATACACAGACATGATAGTGTTAAATACAAGATTAACTATGTGGTTTTTGGGGGGTTGTATGCGATGACAGTGCGCGAACAACACTCAAGGAATCTGTGTAGATGATAGACTTCGGAATTTGATTTTCAAGTATGTGTCGTACAATCAGCAAAATCCATGAGCTTCTGCTGAAAAAATTGTCGTGTGGACGCTCATGGTTCTGGCTGCACTGAAATTCGGACCATGAGCAGCGCAGGAGACCATAGTGGAGGTTTTAGACGCGTCACTGTAAAATTCTGCAAGTGGGTATTTAAACTGCAGAGACAGAAAGTGCTGCAGTATTGCAGCTCGCGGTACCCGATTTTTGTCAAGTTTCATAAAAGAAAGGTCGGAGGACACAGGACGAACTTTCCAAGGAGGTAAAATGTCTGAAAACGTTGATCCGTACACATCTAAAAAAGAAGCGCTCAGATCCGAGGCTCGCTCTCTCACTCTAAGTGAAAAGGGCAGAGGAACGGATGGGCGATTTACAAAAAGCACAGATGTGGATGTGTCGTTAAAAACAGGATAAAAGGATGGTTATTCAGCGATGAAATTTTAAACGCATAAAGTAAGTCCATGTACGTCCGTTGGTTCTCAAGGCTCCACTTATTACACTCGGCATACAGACTCTCGACAGGGCTAGTGCGAAAAGCACCCGACGCAAGCCGTAGCCCCAAGTGTAGCACTGGGTCAAGCATTCGCAACGCTGTTTTAGACGCCGACCCATATACCACACTACCATAGTCTAAACGAGACCCAACCAAAGCAGTATAGAGCCGTAGTAGGAGTTCTTTGTCGGAACCATACGATTGATGGGAGAGAACCTTAAGTATATTCATTGTTTTCAGACATTTATGTTTAAGTTTCTTGATGTGTGGAATGAATGTGAGTTTCTGGTCAAACACAACACCTAAGAACTTGTGCTCCTTGTTCACAGGAAGCGACACGCCATTCAGAGTAATGTCTGGGTCCGGATGGACCCCGCGCTTCCTGGAGAACACAACGCAGGAGCTTTTTGCAGGATTCAATTTAAACCCATTCTTGTCTGCCCAGCCGGCAAGCTTCTTGACACCAAGCTGGACTTGACGTTCGCATATTGACATATTACATGATTTAAAAGATATTTGCACGTCGTCTACATACATAGAATAAGAGATTGTTGGTGGCAGTGCCTTTCCAAGAGAGTTCATCTTTACGATAAAGAGAGTGCAACTCAACACGCCACCTTGCGGCACGCCATTTTCTTGGACGTGAACCTTTGAAAGTGCACAACCAACTCTTACTCTGAACGCTCTCTCCGACAAATAACTAACAAGGGTGTTCAACATATTACCCGAAACACCGAATGACCTGAGGTCACTAAGGATCCCATAACGCCAAGCGGTTTCGTAGGCCTTCTCGAGGTCGAAAAAAGACAGTGTAAGCAGTACTGCTTATGCACGAAGGCATCCTTGATGTATGAGTCAAGTGCAACACCAGTTGATCGTTTCCGTCGATCGCCCCACCCTAAAGCCGGCCTGGCAGCTCTCGAGAAGACCATTGTACTCGAGGAAGTACACAAGCCTGCGATTGATCATCTTCTCGAAGAGCTTGCACAGGCAGCTCGTCAGGGCTATTGGACGGTAACTTGAGGGGGACGACGGGTCCTTTCCCTCCTTCAAGAAAGCCACTACAATGGCCTCCCTCCAAGAGTGTGGAATGTGCCCCGAAGCCATATTTTATTATATAGATGTAGAAGTGCTTCAAGTGTGGTCTGCGTGTAGATGTTGGTATCATTGTGTATGTAATGTTGTCTGGGCCTGGAGCTGAGGGTTTTACACGTGCTCAGAGCAGCCCTCAGCTCATGTAGTGAAAACAGGGAGTTGTAAGAAGTCTGTGATTTGTTGTTGTCGTGTAGGGACTTTCTTTTCACAAGAGGCTTTATACTTCAGGAAAGGTTTCGTGTAGTGTGCTTGAACTGGACACGTGTTGGAAGTGTTGTGCGAGTGTGTCAGCCTGGTCTTCCAGTGTGTCCCCTGTTTGTACTGACCAGGGAGCAGGCTGTGTGTATGTTGTCCTTTGAGTTTGCGTATACGTGTCCATACCTTGGCGTGTGTCTGTGTATGAGTTTATAGATGTTATGAATGAGCGCCAACTCTCTCGTTTTGCCTCACGGCGCACACGTTTTCCTAACGCCTTGGCCCGTTTTGAACAAAATGATGTTACCCGACGTGGGGTACCGACGAAGGACACCCCACGCCTTTGTTCTGGGCCTCTCGCGCCCGCCTACAGCTCTCATTCCACCACGGCCTCCGCTGGTTGCGCGGGGCACCAGAGCGGGAGGAAATGGACTTTTCGGCGGCGTCGAGGATGTGCGCCGTGAGGAGTTTGTGCGGCTTCATCTACGTGTAGGTGTGCTATGGATGTGTGGTGTAGTTTCGATGTCTCTGTAATGTGTTCCAGTTAGCTCGTGCTTCAATTGAACCTATTATGGGAAGATGAACTGCTTGGACCTTTACCTATATATCTAAGTGAGGTGGGGAAGTGGTCACTAACCATATGGGTCAGTTCCCACACCCCACTCGAGAAGAGGAAGAGAAACTGCGGATCCAATAGCCAAGTCAAGACATGAGTATGTGTTGTGTCCTATGTTATGATATGTAGGCTGTTTATTGTTGAAAAGGCATGCTCCAGAAGATGTCAGGAATTTCTCTATCAGGCGACCTCGGGCAATCCGTTCTAGAAGAGCCCCCAAAGAGAGTTGTGAGCATTAAGGTCGCCTGTTAGAATGTATGGTTCGGGCAGCTGGTCTACCAGCGCCTCGAAGTCGGAGCTCGTAAGTGCAACATCAGGAAGGAAATGTATATGGAGCATACCGTTATTAATCTATTAAATATTATTGTTGCGGACGGCTACAGCCTCAAGGACGGTGTTTCAACGGGTGACAGGGTGGCATGCTAAGGATTTGCGGGTGATTATAGCAACACCGCCAGAAGAGGTGTTGCAGCCATCCCTGTCTTTCCTGTATACCATGTAACTATTCAAGAAATTGAGTGTTTGGAATTCAGATGTGTTTCTTGGACACACATTATACTTGGCTGATTGGCATGCAGAATCTCATAAACGTCGTCAAGATTATTCAGAAGGCCTCTGCAGTTCCATTGTACTATGTTCTCTCTTCCCATTATGAAGTGTTCGGAGCTACTGGACTGTGTTGACTATTTATTAGGGTCGTCTTCGGGGCTTGAACTCTTGGAAGGGGTTTTCTGACCTTCTCTACTGACCTGGACGTCGCAGCCCGTTCCTTCCGCTGCGATGAAAGCCGGAAGGGCTCGACGTCCATGTCGTCATCTGAAGGCAAGGGGGGTGCCCAGCGGACTGGGCCCCCTTGACATGGTACCCTTTCGGGTGTTCTTTGCCTGCGCTGCCAGTGCCGAAGGCGTGGGGAGCACCCCAGATGGCACAGGCAGTGAAGAGGGGGAGGGGGTCGCTGCGACCGCCTCCGTCTCCATCTCGTCCGGGCCCTCGCGTGTGCTTCGGGCCGGTAGAGAGGGGGAGGAACGGGTGTGTGCAGCAGCATCCCACCGGACGTGGATGCCACCACAGCCGCTGCTGGCTCAGCGAGCGGTGCGGAGGCGGGTTGGGCTGCCAGAGGCAAACCAAGGGGGGGGCGGGGGCGGGACCAAGTCCGACTCGCGGTACTGGGTCCCCCGCCGAAACCAGACGCCGCTCCGCCCCCCGGCGAGCTGCGTCGGGCGTACCTCCCCAGAGGGAAAGAGGCGAACCTCTCCGCGCCTCTGGGAAAGTGATGTTTTTCAGTGACCTTGATGTTAATGATTTTCTTTTCTAATTGAAACTTTTCGCATTTTCTGGAGTAGGCCGCAGTGTGGACCCTGGCAGTTTACACAAAGAAGTTGTTGCACGTTGGCAGTTTTCGCGGCGGGTGATCGTGCTGGGCGCATTTTGCGCAGGTAAGTCGGCCCGCGACAGGTGTTTGTGTGCACGTGCCCGAACCGTTGGCACTTGAAGCAGCGGCCGTGGTTCGGGAATGTAAGGCCGGACTGAACAACGAATGTACTACCTGCGTTGATGAATTCAGGAAGGGGTCGCCTTGTCGAAGGGTTAGGATGAGGTGCTTTGTCGGTATTGTTTTGTCGTCTCTGCGGATGGTTATGCGCCTGACCGCTGTTACGCCCTGACTACGAAGGCCCTCCAGCAGGTCAGCTTCAGATTCATTGATTAGGTCATATCGGAAATCACGCCCTGGGAGCTGTTTAGGCTGCGGTGGGGCGTGACTCGGAGGGCAGATCGGCGATGCGGGTTTGTCCAAGTAGTTTATCAGCCTGATCCTGGCTATGACTTCAACAAGGATTTCATCACCGGTTCTTTGTTTTTGGCTTATATGATTCGCCGATGACACCTTCAAGAAATTTGGAGACGAGAAATACTGACTTTGAAGCAAGAGGGTTCAACTGGTCAAACTGATTCTATTACTAAGAAGCGAGGGTAGTTGTTCGGTTCGAAATACTCAAGTTGGGAAGTGGGTGGAACGAAGCTTCGGTGCGGCCCCTTTTCGGGGGGCCGATCACGTTTGGTGGGGGGGTTTGGAAAATGCCATATGACACATTGGGAAGCAGGGAGACGGGGGTACTTTCTTCTTTGACATTACCCTGGTAGCCAAAGAGGTCCCGGAGCTCCCTGCCTGGTGAACAGACAGGGAGCCCATCCGCCGGAGCTTGAACCTGGGCTCCGACGGCCACCGTTCATGGTTTCTAACCCTTTCACCTATAAACACATTGCCACGGTTGGATCCAGCGTATGTTTGGGGGCTCGGGGTCCGCGGTATCGCCAGTACCGTCACCAAGATTGCTCAAGGTGCCCCGTGCGGGGGACTGCCAATCCTTATTTCTGTGTTATTTATACGAGTCCCTCATTTCCTATTCTGATTCGCTACATGCATAGCGAGGGCCTCTGTTCTGGCAGTCTTGGTGCCATAGGGAGCTTAAGAGGGTTCAGCGCTGGTTGACCACTCTCGACATGTCGTAGACACTCGAGTCACGGCGCGGGGATTAAAAAGAAGGTCCCCTTCACCCCGAGAAGTCAGAGTGGCGCTGGCTACCACCCCCCAAACACAGGAACAAAAATACATTGACATAAATACCCAGAAAGCGGGGGAGAAATCGCCCCGCCGGTAGCGTAGTGGTTATCGCACCAGACCGGTATTCTGGAGGTCGTGGGTTCGGATCCCACCTGGCGGGCATTTTTTCTTCGCTTTCTTTCTTTCTTTCCAAATTCTTGATCTGTTTCAATGGCCTACCACAACCTCCCCTTTGCTTTCCGAGGTCTTCTTGACTGCCAATCCTTATTTCTGTGTTATTTCTACGAGTCCCTCATTTCCTATTCTGATTCGCTACATGCATAGCGAGGGCCTCTGTTCTGGCAGTCTTGGTGCCATAGGGGGCTTAAGAGGGTTCAGCGCTGGTTGACCACTCTCGACATGTCGTAGACACTCGAGTCACGGCGCGGGGATTAAAAAGAAGGTCCCCTTCACCCCGAGAAGTCAGAGTGGCGCTGGCTACCACCCCCAAGCACAGGAACAAAAATACATTGACATAAATACCCAGAAAGCGGGGGAGAAAATCGCCCCGCCGGTAGCGTAGTGGTTATCGCACCAGACCGGTATTCTGGAGGTCGTGGGTTCGGATCCCACCTGGCGGGCATTTTTTCTTCGCTTTCTTTCTTTCTTTCCAAATTCTTGATCTGTTTCAATGGCCTACCACAACCTCCCCTTTGCTTTCCGAGGTCTTCTTGACTGCCAATCCTTATTTCTGTGTTATTTCTACGAGTCCCTCATTTCCTATTCTGATTCGCTACATGCATAGCGAGGGCCTCTGTTCTGGCAGTCTTGGTGCCATAGGGAGCTTAAGAGGGTTCAGCGCTGGTTGACCACTCTCGACATGTCGTAGACACTCGAGTCACGGCGCGGGGATTAAAAAGAAGGTCCCCTTCACCCCGAGAAGTCAGAGTGGCGCTGGCTACCACCCCAAGCACAGGAACAAAAATACATTGACATAAATACCCAGAAAGCGGGGGAGAAAATCGCCCCGCCGGTAGCGTAGTGGTTATCGCACCAGACCGGTATTCTGGAGGTCGTGGGTTCGGATCCCACCTGGCGGGCATTTTTTCTTCGCTTTCTTTCTTTCTTTCCAAATTCTTGATCTGTTTCAATGGCCTACCACAACCTCCCCTTTGCTTTCCGAGGTCTTCTTGACTGCCAATCCTTATTTCTGTATATATATATATATATATATATATATATATATATATATATATATATATATATATTATATATATATGGGAAAAGAGGGGCCCGGGGAAATAAGACAGAAAATAAGGGTTGGCAGTCCAGAAAACCTCGGAAAGCAAAGGGGAAGTTGTGGTGGGTCATAGAAACAGATGAAGAATTTTTTGAGTCAGAAAAAAGTGGTGAAAAAATGCCCGCCGGGTGGGATCCCAATCCACAACCTCCAGAATACCGGTCTGGTGCGATAAGCACTACGCTACCGGCGGGGCTGTTTCCCCACCACTTTCTCGAGTATTTATGTTAAGATATTTTTTTAAGATCGCACCAGACCGGTATTCTGGAGGTCGTGGGTTCGGATCCCACCCGGCGGGCATTTTTTCACCACTTTCTTTTCGACTCAAAAAATTCTTCAACTCTTTCTATGACCCACCACAACCTTCCCTTTGCTTTTCGAGGTTTTCTTGACTGCCAACCCTTATTTTCTATATATATATATATATATATATATATATATATATATATATATATATATATATACAGAGAAAGAGAGAGAGATTATGAGGTATGAGGTCCGATGGGCCAGTCCAAAAATAGTGAAGGGAAGTCAACTGGCACGTTTCCTGTTTTTTGTTGCCAACAGTTTTGGAGTTAGAAACTCCTTCTTCAGGGCTGTATTTTAATTTCTCACATTGTGCCTTTATACAAAAACTTCTGTGAGGGAGGGTTACTTCCCTCATCCCTGCAGGAGAGGTCGCGGGTGAGGGGTGTTTCAAACAGTTTGAGAAAGTGAGGCATTCCGATTGGCTAGAAAGGTGGTAGGTGAGGGAAGGGGAAAGAACACGGACGAAAAGGCAGCACGAAAACACGATAACAAGAAGCACACAAGCAAACACAAAATCAAAAAAACAAGAGTGAGTCCTGCGTGTTCCCTAAATAGTGTAAAAATAGTCAGCGGGAAGGAAAAAGGGGCAAAAAAGGGGGGTGAAGGGAGACGGAGATAAGATGGCGGCACAGGCATAGATCTTCGATTCGGTCCAACTGCAAGGCCGCATTCATGCACGGCCCGCCCAGTCGTGGGATGGTCCCCACGCCATACTCGGAATTTCTTGACCCATTTTCGGTTTTGTTTTACTCCTGGTTAAGCCTACAGCAGCTCTCGTCTTGGCGCCACTTCGACGAAACCGAGTGGTGTAGCAAAGCTTTGCCATGCGGCCACCGAGCCGCGGGACAAGTAACACTAGGATTTGGTTTCGTTTGCGGCGCATTCTTCGGCAGTTTGTCTGTCAGCGGTGCGGCGGTCATAATTCAGGCCACTGTGCGTCGGCGGGCCCGCGTGGCGCGCTCACAGCTGTAAATTAATGCGGTAAAACACGCTTTGCAAATTAATGCTGTAAAACACGCACACTTGCAGCACTGTTGCAGAGAGAGCTTGTTCGCGACAGTTCTGGTGTGGCAGGCCGAGTGGAGCTCCTGTCCCCCTCGGCTACAGATCGCGTTCTCGTGCGCCAGCTGAAGCAGTTTGGACATCCCGTACGAGTAGGAAAAGCAGGGCACCAGCCGTGCAATCTGCACCAACGTCTCGATGATCGCCGCCAGCGGGGAGGACTCGAGCGCGTAGATCTGAATGATCTCGCGGCCCAGTGCAGCCAACATGGCTGCGTTCAGCAGAAAAAAAAGAATAACAAAGCCGTGCTCACAAGAGGAGCCTCCGCATGTTTCAAAAGTGGGCAGCACGGTTAAGAAGTGTGTAGGTAGTTCTGCCTACCGAGGGGGGTTCAGGCAACGGCCTCGTCAAAACATCACGCACAGAACATTGCAAGAGGAACAATTGCGCTTTACTCAAGCAGTGGAAAATGAAATATAAATGGAACAGGGGATACAATCAGCCAAGCACATAACAAAAGCACTTCAAGGTCCCAGGGCTTACGGTACGGCGGGACGAACGGCGGGCCTTGCTGACGTGCGTCTTCTTCGAGGTGGCTGACGGCGGTGGCTTCTCTCTTGTCACCGGCGGCGCTCCCGGCCGGCAACTCCCCCCGCTACCAAGCGCCGCTGCCCTTATCTAGCGTGCCCAAAAATGTGCCACGCCCCCCCTCCATCGCACAGTATTTCTGCCGTGTGTTCCCAGATGGCAGGAGAGGTGGCGCGCGGCAGTTTGAACGGCCTAACGTGGGCGCTCACAGGGGAGAATCCCCACAAGTGTTGGCCAAAATGAAAAAAAAAGAAAACTTTGACACAGGGGAGCAAGCTAGTGCTTCTATCAACAACGCCTGGAAAGGTTTAGCAAAAAAGTACAGTGTACATTTCTTTAACAATGAACAAGATGGCGAAAAACTTCGTGGCAAGAAACAGCCCGAAGAAACGGAACGGAAGAAAGGGAAGAGACAAACACGGGTGCTGACTGATAATTGAATAAATTTTATTAAGCGCAGACAATATAAGGCAATGCAGAAAGAACACAAAAAGAAGATGTAGTGAATATTGTAGAAATGCTGTATCCTTGGGCAACAAATCAACTGACGGTTCAACAAGTCACTCGACTTGTTGCCCAAGGTGATAGCATTTCTACAATCTTAGCTCTATCTACTTTTTGTGTTCTTTCTGCATTTTTTATATTGCCCGGGCGCAATAAAATTTATTCAGTTGTTAGTAAGCGCCCATTGTTGTCTCTTTCTTGTCTTCCGTTCAGTTTCTTTGGGCTGTTTTTTTGCCATGAGTATGAACCAACTAACCCGTCTTCGCACTCTAGAAAAAAACTTCTGTGATCGGTAGTTAGACATACGCAGCTGCCGTTAACACTTGAGCAAATACAGCCAAATTAGCCACGCCAACTCCCCAGAAATTCTATGAGCATAATATTATTGAAGCTAACATCGATTAGGCAGCAAAAGATCGGCTACGACTCAGCTCAGCTAACCCTGGATAGGAAACGCGAAAGCTTGTTTTAGCGTGCTTAAGTCATGGTTTCACTTGAACCATTGTTTTAACTGCAATTACTATATTATTCGTCCAAAGCGTGCCCTTGTCTACGGTTCTAATCTGGCTTCCGGCGTTTTGTGAACCACCGGCTCGCTCTTCCTTTCTCCGGTTCTAGCTTCCCGCGCTTGACATTCCGGACCCTCTCCACTGAAGCAGCTCCCCAGGCGATACCCTCGAGGCGGTGAGACACCGTTGGCCGGGGGAGCTTTATTTCAACATAAATCGCGGGAGTCATGGCGTCAGAACCAAAAGTCACGTGACGAGGCCCGTTTCGTTACTTTATAGTTGTTTCCCCCAAAACAACCCGGAGGAATTTTGCAGTGGACGTTTGTGCTACGGACGCTTCGGCATTTCACACCTAGGTTTATTCTCTCAACGTCGACGCTATCCGCGTGATACGCTGCCGTGGCCGGCGATTTAAACCATGTAAGTCCAGCCTCGAGCTGCCAACGCTCGGTTTCGGGTTGTACGCTGTCGGCAAAACGCCGACGACACCGATCCATCTGATGAAGAATTGAAGGCGAAGTTTACCACCACTAGTTCTGCGGTCCCTATCCAAGAAGTCACGTCGCCATCAGCGAAAACATGCAACGATCTGCCACAGTTAACCACACGAACAAATGCCGTGCGGTGATGTGGTGAATACAGTAAGGTGAAGCAAATAGTGTGCAACCGGCCGTAGAGTTCGACGTTACAACCATATTCGGCCTGTGATTGCGGTGACAATGTAGTTTATGGTAAATTCCCAAGTGAGATGCGGTCGAGTGGAAGGCGCGGTGTAGCATATGTACCGATTTCACACTACTGTCACCCTTCATCTCAGCTCGCTGAACAAGTGAGTGCGATGCTTGCTCGGGCAGCGGTAGTTACAAGTAGCCGTATGATGCGGACTTCGTGATACAAGTGCCGCGCTTTTGCATAGCCGAATTGGTGAAAAGCGTGAACGTCGAAACATAAATCATAGGGAAGCGTAAGGCATGTAAAGTTTCATAACTCTGAATTTCGCATGGCGTATAACCTCGCCATGTGGTGAGGCAATCTGAATGCATTTCCTGCAGCTAGGACTGCAGGAGGTGCGTGGCCTAATTACTATACCTGGCCTAAGTACACATACTAAGTGTACAAGAAGAGGATATTAACAGATAAGCCAGATGCACTGTTCCGGTACGTTAGTCTACCTATGTTTTCTTGGTTCAGGTACGCAACAAGCTCAGCATCGCCGCGGACTTTTTAAATCAGAGCAAAAAAGAAGGGAAGTTCTATTTAGTTGCAGTGGCCGTGGCGTCCTATTCTCCTTTGCACGGCGGCACCCCCCTCACCATGACACTTTCCCTTGTGGTGTTATACAAACATTGCTACTATTTCTCAGGGCCACTTTGTGTTGCACACAGAACCAGCCATTCCACTTAGAGCAGGGTGATTCACCTCGGCAAGCCTGACCCATCCACACATCCAAATCCACCTGTACTGATACTATAAGCCGTACGTTGTGCTGTCAGAACTGTAGCACTCTACAACAGGATTTCACATGTGCGCTAGTTAGGGCAACACACTAAAGCACCTGGAGTGTAACAGGAAGATCCTCTGAGTCCGCCTGCATATTTGTAGTCACGGTTCAAGGTCTACAGAAGTTGCAAGGGTATAGCCTGAATGTTCGTAACCACTTTGCCGACGACAATTTTCTTCGGCTTGCGTGAATCCTTACCAAGTCTCTACCTTCAGGTCCGGTAGCCTTCTTTAGCTCAAAATTCTCTGCCCTCTAATTTTCTCATGCATGTTCTGCCTGCCTTGTACTGTTTCTGGGAGAAGGAAGTTTCTCTCGCACATTTGCAATCTCGACCGCCTGACTCACGGGTGAGGAGGGTGCAGATCATGTACTGTGGCACCAAGGCCACTCTTGGCAGTGTGTGCATTGAAGGTAGTGTGTTGACTGACGACCTGTGTGAGTGACTTCACCTGTTCCCGCTCCCGCTATCATTACTACTTACTCTCCTATTGGTTGCCTCTATTCCTACTCTTTTGCTCACTTTTACGTCTACTTTTTGTTACGCTGAAGGCAACCTGCGAAAAAAAAAAAAAACGGGGAGAGGGGAGAAGAAAAACCTAAGAAGCCAACCAGTGCTCAACTGAAATCTTTAGGCGAAAACAGTAGGGCTTTCTGCTTATAATTCCTGGACTCTCCACAAATTTTCTGATAAGCAATCCGGCATTTCTTGCTCACATGTATTCCTGTAGTATGGGGAACCTTGAGACTATTCGTCGAGATTCCGCGGTGAAATGTTACTGTAGAGACAGTGTATGTTTGAGGAATTATGTTAACTTGATGCATATATATGAAACGAAATATTTGACACTTGCAGAATATTGCATATTAGGGAAACTATTTATGAACTCGCTGCATCTGACAGGTTCCAACGTACCTTTTCTGGCCAAACAGTTCCCAATATTAACTGCAGGTTAGTTGTAGTGCAGCGGGAGCACCTTCTCATGCAAGCAGCAGCCAGAATGTTCGTCATGGCTAAAGCTATAGCTACGTGATAAATCAAACATATCTAACGTTCTGGGTGACAACACGTCTAGCATGAGTTGTTAGACCTGCGGCCGTCCCGGTGTTCCTTCCTCTGTCTTCGTTTCGTTCGCGCTAATTCAATAAAAAATTACCCTCCAAATGTATACACAACTTCACATAAAAACTAGGCCTTAAGCTACAGCTGAGGATAACAACAACCATCCGGAGTTAAAATTAGCGGGGGAAAAGTGAGGAGCTTAATCCACAAAAAATTAAAAACGCTAAGAGGCTGTTTGGGCAAAAACTTTATTGCGCTCAAATTTCCTCCGGAAAAAGAGACTTTCGAGAAAGAGGATTTCAAAAAATATTTCATCTTCAGCATTTCTTTCAGTAAAGCTTTGCTAAGGTTGATCTCATTTTACGAGCTGACATCACAAGCATAGCGAGAGAGGCAACAGCACTGTCTGGATATCAAAATTGTATTCTGCAAGGTGTTTCAGTTGCGATAATGAATCCTGCACTTAATAAAATGCAACAATCTTACGCTTAACTATGGCACATATCAGCCCACAGTTCTCTCCCTCATTTTGCGTAATACCACCACAAACTATTACATTCTACACGACATTTGACATGAATGCAAACAGCCTCTGAGCCCTTTCTGCGACGTCGCCTGTTTCACCTTTCATTACAAAAGGTTATGTACCAGGTAACAGCCCTTTTATTGATGCCCTGAAATGAAATTTTGTTTAGTTTTTCTTTTGTGCTGAGTGAAGGGTGGCCTTATGAAAGCGCCAATGTCGAAAGCAGCCCTATTCTCATCTTTCTCGCCCATGCGAAGAATAAATGCGGTGTAAATTAGTACTGACGAGAAATTCCAAGCTGAGGTAACTACGTACATAGCTTCCTGTGTGTGCAATCATTGGGAAGTTGTAAGCTTGAACTCAACTTTTTTATAAAACCAAAGTCGAACTGGAGAAAGTATTCGTTCGGTGGTGGTTCGGGTCAGCTGATTTAGTTTCTGTTCAGTTCGGGTTCGACTAAATTATACTTCGCACCGGTTCGCGAACCGGTTCGCAAGCTCGAATCGGTTTGTGAATCGGTTCAGCGTTGAATTATTATGGAAGTGCGAAAAAACGTTTTGTAGTTAGAATTCACTATAAAGTACAAGTGCAAGTTTTGTCCATTCCAGATACTGCTTTTTCTCATAGATATGAAACAATATTAAAGCAAACTTTACATAGCTAGGACAGATATTAAGGAAAACGTACCAGATCCTTTTTAACCATGCCCTCGTGTAGGCCCAGCGACTACATAAAGCCACCGCCACAAGACATGGGTGTGGAATTTATTAGTGCCTCTTGTTCCGTTTTAGTGTGCAAATTTAGGTTAACAAGTAGTTTAGACACTACCAACTGTGTTTCAATAATTGCTTTCTACGTCACTGCTGACGTTGTCTAGCAGAAACGTTGACCGTTTTAACGCAATAGCGTTATTAGGCTCATTTTAAATGCAGAGCATTTCTTTAACTCACGATGTCACCCGTTCTAGGCGTCCGTAGTAGTCCGCATCGCTCGCAGGTGCGCACTCTCCCCCACTCCTCCTCGCCTACTCTCCGCTCGCATCGCGCGCTCTCTCCGCGGTCGGTTCGCGCCCAAAAGGTGGGGGTGCACGCGTTTCGGGATCAACAACATCTGTGGCGTGATCGTGACGTCAGCATCGCGCGCGCGTGGCGCGATCGTGGCGTGATAAAGGCGGGTGTCGGCGAGGCTGGAACGCACTCATCGCCGCGCTCTCTCGTCAGCAGTTACCGTCGTCGAGGCTCCGTTGCACGAGATGGAATCAAGGCCTTCAACCAGTGGTGCTACGCAATGGAACAACAGCGTAGCACCACCGGTTAAAGACATCGTACCATCATCTAATAATCATACCCACCTGCTAATAAATGATGTCACGTGACCACGTAATTACGTCTCCTCATTTAATTACAATATAACAACCCACAGCAACAAGTGCAACAACATTAACGTAACGCAAACTACTTAACGTCGTGCGCCCCCGGAAATGCTCTGCATTTGATCGTGTCCCTCGCGAGGGGGATGTTTTTTCCGCCGCCGGGCGTCCAGCGGACGCCGCCGGGCGAAGTTCGTCGACTATTTTTCGACTCTTTCGTGGCTGCTAGCCATCCGCTATCAGCCGCGCTCATCAAGAGTCCCTGGAAATACGTCATCGCTGCCAACCGGAAGCTACAACTGTGGCAAGCAGATGCTAACACTTCCACAATTCTCGAATGCGCCCAAAAGAATCTGAAATGTAGAAAGGAAGACATAGATAGTACGGCAGAGGCAGAAAGAAAGATACGGGAAGTCAGCATGCGCCGGGCCTGCATAGTGAAGTCTTTTTACGCTCTCTCGCTGGTAAAATACTCGGCAGACCCTCCTGCTGTGCCCACAACTTACGCCATCACACGCAAGCGGCTTTCCTATCGGAACTGATGCCGGCACTAGCATTCTGTCACCTTACTCAAAAAGAGAACAGAACATTTTGCAGCACCTCGAAAGTAGGGACGGCCTAGATTATAAGCAGAAACGAACAAACATGTCTCCTAGCAAAGAATAAAACCCTGCATATAACGTTTACTAAACAAATCTTTCAAATAATTTTCAAATTTCGCATGGCTCTCTGACCACCGCGAGGTGTGCAGGTCAAACGATGTATGACGTGCAGCAGCTACGCTAAAAAAATCACGCTCAAAATAGATGAGGATGTCATTGCAGATAACACTCACGCAATAATCCTCAGAATGGCCCTAATGTGAAGCGCCAAAATACAGAAAATGTTTAACGAACTGGAGCTCCTAACGCCTAACCAGGGGAAGAACACGAATCGTAAAGAAACGCTAAGAGCCAAGCACGCACTGTCCATTATCCAGATACCGTACAGCCTGCCGCGCCAAACCTCACCCGCACCGAAGAAAACCAAATAAAGGCTATCATTAGGACAGCATATAAAGCGAATATTCACTGTCGGCGAAAATGTCCTCAAATCAGGTCTTTATAGAACCTTTGAAGAAATCAGGGAAGCCGATCTCTTAGCAGAAGCGGCTTGGAAAAAGAAAACCAGGACGGGTCATCGTGAGGAAGATAGGCACCCCTCCGAAGTCATGATTAACATATTACCGATACAGCGACTCCCGTTAGAATGTTTCCCCTACCGAAATTATTTTATCAAAAACTACAAAAGGACAGGCGGCAAGCCAGCATCATATTCCTTTGAGAAAAGTACTCAAATTATGCAAACACAGTATTTACACCGACGCCAGGGTGTACGAGACTACTCAGACAACAATTATTGCAGTGTACTATATACCCTGGCATTTTGTGTGACTGCATGTACCTTCGGCCCGCAGGAAAAGAAGAAGCAGAAATTGGAGCCCTCTTGGCTATCCAACTAGAGAAACTACCAAAGAGAAGCACGAACGTCATTAGAGACTCATTATAGCATCTCAAACGAAGTTACAGACAGAATACGTAAATGGTTCGGAAAGACTGCGTCATCAAAAATGAAGTTTAAACTACATGAACACACGGACGCGAAGGTCCGGTAGGGAACAAGGCAGCCTACCAAGCAGCACGCGAACTCAAATACCATGCTTTTTGCGATCATGACTGTCACACTCCCCTGCTCGAAAAATACGGAGAACCTGTCCTCTTCCTATGCCTCAGGAACACGATACTTGGCGTGCCATAAGAGGGTCTCAACAATAAAGAATAGCCAACTTCGGACGATACAAAACAATGCATGCATTCACAAGTCTAAATGGGCAAACAAGTTTGGTAGGAAACAACCAACGTCAAATTAAAAATGTGCTAAATCAGGGAAACATATGCATCCTCTTCCACGCAACCTAGCCATGTGCAGGGGTATGTCATGGGGAGGGGAACTAAAGCATTGTATATTGTAATTTTATTGAGAAACAGGACGCAGGTTGGACGAGCTCGTTACCTCGAGATCAGCGTGAGGTTGTTGTGAGGGAAGAAAGCGAGCTGCTGCATTTGGGGCTCCAGACTTTTGGTCCCTCCCTGCCCAAACTCCCACTATTTCTTACTTAAGAAAGATCGTCCCTTTGTGTATCTCCCTCTCGAAAACTTTGAGACACGCCACATTAGAAATCAATTTAATCACGGACACTGTCGTTCTCGTTCATACTGTCCAACACCACGCAGCGAACACATTTAAGGCCATATTAAGCTACACACGCGTAGATGGCGTCTGTATTTCCTGTGCCACCGTGATTCAAAACCGTTGAGGCTGGTATTGCTGACCTCATTTCCAAAACACCCCCTCGGCGTCTATGTAACGCTATCGCGTCGTACATCTTAGACGTAAACGTAGGTGTCACGTGCAACTTTTCTCGATGTTTCTTATTTTTTCTGGTGAACCGAACGTCCTTAAAAGACCATAATAGAGTTGAGCGAGCTACCAAAGGCTAGTTGTTTGTGTAAGTGAAGGTTGGGGTCTATTGCTTGCAATAGCCGCCTGCTACAGTCGCTAACCGTGCATGCATCACACTTCGCTGCCGAGAGCGTTGTCATAAAGGGCGATAGGACAGAGTAACCGGTAGATATGCCACAACATAGTGAACTCGAGTACACCTTATTTGCGCATTTACCATTTACTACACCGCCACCGCAATCACATGGAGAATGTGGTAGTACGTCAATTTGGACACGGAGATGGACACAAACCTCTTCACGTTACTGTATTCTCCGCATCACAACAAGGCATTTGTTCATCAAATGAACTCTGGCATGATGTTGCATGTTATTGCTGATGGCGACGCCACTTGTCAGACAGGGAGGGCAGAACTAGTGGGGGCAAACTTCGTCTACGATTATTGAGGAGATGGATAGGTGTCGTCGCCGTTTCGTCGACGAGGGCTTAGCAGTCCGGCTAACCAGTGAGGTGGCTCAGAACACCACACAACGCGAAGCACAGCGTTAGCAGCTCGGTGCTGCACGTGGTTTAAGTCGCCGGCCACGACATCGTATCACGCGAATAGAATCGACATTGAGAGAAGAAACTTAGGTGCCAAACATATGCCCAGGCGCCCGTAGCGCAGACGCACAAACGCGCAATGCCCCCGAGTTGCTTCGGGTGAAACAACTATAAAGACAGCGATGAAACGGTCTTTGCCACGTGACGTTTGGTTCTGACGCCATGACTCCAGCGATTTGTTGTGAAATAAAGCTCACCCCCCCCCCGGCCACGATGGCTCAAAGCCTCCCGCGCCCGCTCAATGCTCATAGAATTCGGGGCGGTGAGCACGCCGGAAGCTTGTGGGCAGGCGGCGAACAAACTGCGGAGAGCGCATGCGCCAAGCTGGCAGCGGTGACTGACGGCGGGGCTTGGTACGGTGAGTCGCGTGATGCGTTGTCATAGCTACGGCGCAGCTGGGGTCAAATGAAGGTCAAATTACTCGCGATGGCGAACCTCTGCTCGTCTAGTTAACAAAGGCTTTGCTTCAACAAACGGCAGCAAACTAGGTCTGTAGGGTTTTATATCTCGCGGTAGGAGTGACTGAGTTTGTTAAGGTATAGCATAAAGCTGTGGTGGCCACCCGGACCCAAGAGTTGGTTTGGCAACAGGCGGAGCCTCTCCTGGGTCTTCGCCACAATTGGTACTTCGCGAGGCTGTTCTTCCAACGGTGCTTATGGTTTATCGAGCCCACGTAGAACTAGGTCTACCATTCCGGAGTCCGCCGCAGGGGCGAAGAAGGCAGATTTTGCGTGAGCCATCTAGAATGATTCCAACTTGCCTTTCGCCTCTTCGCAGATGATTCTGTGCACAGCTTCGGAAAACCTGGTCATGAGAATGCGAATGAGCTTTGCTGGCAATGTGGACGGCCGGCTATGCGCACCTAAAGGGTCCCTCAGTGCGAAATACAGGTAGCATGCAGGAAAAAAGGGCGGAGAAACCTCTACGGCGTCAGGAACGGCCGCTCACCCACCATGAGCTGTTTCATGATTGTTCTCCCGGAACTTGCCAGTTCATTCTAAGCGGTGCAAGCCATCTACATGCTCCGATTAATCCGGTCCTGAATGAATGAATTTAGGTCGGGACAGCATGGCACTCCGATTACAGTGGTAATTCGAATAAAGCGACTACGTTGTAAGCAAGGTCCCCTGTAATTGACGCCAGCTGAACTAGTTTAGGATAGCTTTAGCTGTGTGGTAGGTACAGCAATGCTGCGAATATCACTTCTGTTAAGGAAAACATTGGCGCTTATAATGCGAAAGCATTAAATAGCCAATTACGCCTAAATTAGCACCCGTTGTAAGCGTGTGTCCCCCAGAAGGAAAAAGCCCAGAGAAAAGAAGTTGGTAAGCACCGCCTGAGCATGCGCAGAGCCACGTGTAACATCGGTGAGAGTTGCGGGGCGAGCTTCTGTCTATAACACCAATGGCAAAAAGAGACATGCTTGAGGCGCCATGCCGAGTCCGAACGCACAGTGTGACACGCATCACGACCGGGTGCATAAATAAATATGCAGTCGTCGAGCGCACACGCATTCACTACTGCGGTGCTGCCGCTCCTCTAGGCGCTGAAGAACGTGGCGGTGCCCACAATAGCGTAATATAAAATTAAAATTTTTGAGGTTTAGCGCGGCGAGGCATCGCTTGGGCTTAGAGGTGGGCCATATATAGGGCTCCATAATTTTTTGACCTCCTCGGTATAGCTTTAACGTACGCCGGAACCTCGGCATATGGTCGTTCTTGCTTTTCGCTTCCATCTGAAAAGAGGCTGTCGCGGCTGGGTACCGAACCCGCGTCCTTTGGCTTAACAGCACACTGAGCAACCGTGGCGGGTAATATCGGAATATTCGTTCGGCGCCAGGTCTCACCAGAGCGTACTATTGGAGATCATTGAGTTCGCATTCACCGCTGACAGGAAGCGCTCAGGAGTTCTGGACGAACCGCGCTCATTCAGACGATGTGCATCAAGCTTACGTTGACATTTGACTGTAATGGGTCAAGCACAGCCACACTTAACTTTGAATGTTGGAACGAGAATACGGGACACCCTAGTTTTTACTGCGCCCTAGCAGCACTTGTGAACCGGCCTACTACAAAAACAAGTGACAGCGCCAGCTACATGTGAATCTCGCGATTGTTTTTAAACAGCATCAGCCAATCTCCTCAGGCAGACAGAGACTTTACCCGGTGACGGCATACGTAAGTGCGTGAAATTCCACAAGCCACCGCCTCCCGAGTGAGCTATAACCTGAGCATCTAGTCTAATTAAGTGCAGTTTTCGTTCAACTTGTCTTATTAGGTATTTTGTTAGGACAACTTTTTGGTGAAAGCAACGGTGTAAATAATTTTCATTGTCCCTTTCACATTAAACGCTTGCAATTGGCGGTGAGCGCGAAAACAGGCGGCGCTGCGAAGCGCGCCTCCGTGACGTCAGCTTAGGGATTCTCGCATTTGTCGTCTGCTTCACTCAGGATCGCTCTCCCTGCTGTTTCTTTGCGCTCGGTCAACGTCTGATGCTTGTCCGCACCAGAATTGGCGTGTAGGGTAACTTTTTATCATAATAATAGGCTTAAAATCGCATACACTAGCTCATGGTGTCATTAAAGTATAGTTTTGGATACCGCTACGGGAGAAAACATTGCCGGCGCCACCCCATTCCTTGCGAAGCCTGGTCCTGTGCGAGCGCGAAGAGTCGGAGCATAGGCGACAGCTTCTCATGTAAGAATTCAAACAAAAGGAACAGTCAGCTGCTAATAGACCGACAACAGCGAAAATGGAAGACCAAAACACATTCTAGGCCTTCAGGGCTGTCGGATTTGGCAGAAGGCATTCACGATTCCCGGAGATCATATGTAAGGTTAAACAGTTTTTGCAACCTTGCCGAACGCTCGAACGCGTTTTGTCACATCACTGTACGTTGTCAAGGCATGAAAGTTGCCGACATGCACTATAGTTCTGCAACAAACTGTAGGTTGAGTTCCAAATAACCCAGTGTGTATATACGCGCGTGCTGAGTCTATCTATACCAGGCATCTAACAAGTATGGAGGTTTATTGAGCAAAACGAGGTCACGTCTTCGTTAAATTTATAGTAACACATATATGTTTGTTAAGACCTGGAGGGATATTTCGGAACATTTTGCACAGCCATATCTTCCCGATATTCGGATATCCGATATAGGAAAACTGCACTCAAGAGGAGGAGGAGGAGTAAGGGGAGGAGGGGAAAACTTTGTTTAACAATTAAATCGATCTGGTTAGTGGGCCGGGTCCTCAGTCCAGGACAAGAGAGTAAAAGTAATTTTCTTCAAATCATAGAACGCCATCCCGAGTAGAATAGGATTTGTTCTTCGCGCCTGGAAGGGTTGAAAAGCAATAAAGAGCTACTTGGAATTCTTCTGCGGTTTCGAGTCTTGTAATATATGCAGGTATACTATTTATTACGTTAGTTAGCGAGAATATCATGCCTTCAACACCGTAATCATGTCGTCATTGTTCGAGTTGAGAGTCAGTTCGTTATGATAACGATATAATTACGATAGAAATTCTGAGCACAAAAGCCGCCTTCGAGTACTGTGGACTACGTTGTTTAGGGCGCGATCGCGGTGGCGTAGCACAAACCTTCTCATTGTATTTGCATGTGATTAAACAAAGCACGCTGCGGATATGCACCTTCTTGCACGCAGCCGTAATGAAAGCCAATTTTTGAAGAAGGGAATGTATGCCATACAAAATGAAGGAAATATCCACACGATCTTTGTGAGGCTCCCAAACATCCCGAAACCTCCTAATAAGAAGTTGGTGACGGCGCAGAAAAATTAATGCGTTGGGCAGAAAAAAAAAGCAAGAAACATTAATCCGATACAAGATAACAACGAAAGAAACAGAAGAAAGCCGCTTATTTCCTGCTGTGCGATGAGCGTGTAGAGGCCGCTGCTTGGTACGTAGTATTAGACTGTTGAGTCTTCATAGGAGCATCTAAAAATACTGCAGGGAAGCCTACGCATTTTGAATACTTATCGAGAAGCTCTGATCGCTGATCCTCGCGAATAAGCAAGAAAGGACGAGTTACACACGATCTTCTGAACAATACTCTGAAGAAAGTTTGTTTCTATCTCTTCGTGTGTTGCAAACTTGTGGGGGATACAGCTTCAAATTATTCAGATGCGTCAGAAGCTGGCAAAATAACTGAGTCGCTAGAAATACGCTTTTTAACGCACTACAGCAACGAAGCGGGCGATTTCTAGCCCAGGCACTGTTGCCCCTCACAAGCGGAGTGTAGCAGACGACAGCGGCGCGAATCCCTAAGCCGACGTCATAGCCAGGGGGCGCCACTCAAAGATCTCACCACCAATAGCCGCCTGCTACAGTCGCTAACCGTGCATGCATCACACTTCGCTGCCGAGAGCGTTGTCATAAAGGGCGATAGGACAGAGTAACCGGTAGATATGCCACAACACAGTGAACTCGAGTACACCTTATTTGCGCATTTACCATGTACTACACCGCCACCGCAATCACGTGGAGAATGTGGTAGTACGTCAATTTGGACACGGAGATGGACACAAACCTCTTCACGTTACTGTATTCTCCGCATCACAACAAGGCATTTGTTCATCAAATGAACTCTGGCATGATGTTGCATGTTATTGCTGATGGCGACGCCACTTCGTCAGGCAGGGAGGGCAGAACTAGTGGGGGCAAACTTCGTCTACGATTATTGAGGAGATGGATAGGTGTCGTCGCCGTTTCGTCGACGAGGGCTTAGCACTCCGGCTCACCAGTGAGGTGGCTCAGAACACCACACAACGCGAAGCACAGCGTTAGCAGCTCGGTGCTGCACGTGGTTTAAGTCGCCGGCCACGACATCGTATCACGCGAATAGAATCGACATTGAGAGAGAAACTTAGGTGCCAAACATATGCCCAGGCCACCGTAGCGCAGACGCACAACGCGCAATGCCCCCGAGTTGCTTCGGGTGAAACAACTATAAAGACAGTGATGAAACGGTCTTTGCCACGTCACGTTTGGTTCTGACGCCATGACTCCAGCGATTTGTTGTGAAATAAAGCTCACCCCCCCCCCCCCCCCCCTGGCCACGAGTGGCTCAAAGCCTCCCGCGCGCGCTCAATGCTCATAGAATTCGGGGCGGTGAGCACGCGGGAAGCTTGTGGGCAGGCGGCGTACATACTGCGGAGAGCGCATGCGCCAAGCTGGCAGCGGTGACTGACGGCGGTGCTTGGCACGGTGAGTCACGTGATGCGTTGTCATAGCTACGGCGCAGCTGGGGTCAAATGAAGGTCAAATTACTTGCGATGGCGAACCTCTGCTCGTCTAGTTAACAAAGGCTTTGCTTCAACAAACGGCAGCAAACTAGGTCTGTAGGGTTTTATATCCCGCGGTAGGAGTGACTGAGTTTGTTAAAGGGGCCCTGAAAGGCATTTTGAGCACACTAAATGAACTAGCGCAATCGTTAGATAGGGTCGTCAACATCATCTGTGCCAAGTATTACTCTTTTACGCGCAGCGGAAAGCTCACACTTTTGTTGCAAAGTTTGTTGCTTTTTTCTCACCCTTTCCTTCGTGTTTTTGGACGCCGCCATCTTCACATGTCTACATCATCGATTCCCATATGTTCGTCATGAGCTAGACATCCTGCTATTGGGCGGCTTTTTCACGCACTTCCGGAAGAGATGAGTCGTCTGCTCAGCATCGGCTCGCCCGCTGATCTGCCAGCGGAGTGCCGGAGTGTTGGACATTTTACGACAAACGAAACAAGTGTAAACAAACGCTTAACCGTTTGTATTGAATGCAACACGGCCATAGCACGACATGGATTTTATGTTACATGAGTACGTACCATAAAGAAAGCCCCGTGACACTTATTTGGTGCAATCGCAGAGAACGCCCTGAGCCGAATGCCAGGGTTTGACGCGTACATTTTATTCAACTTCAAAACAATCCAGAGATGCGTTTCGAACGAACGCAACGTCACAACATGCGTTGCAAGTCTGAACCGCGATTGACAGACGATGGGTTGCCTCCTCCTGCCCGTCGTAAATTCGGCACTCACCTCACACCCGGTTTGCGTGGACGAACAGCAAGTCACAACTCTGGCGCGCAAGCGAGAATGCTTTTAGCCAGGCACACTACACATACCCCATGCGAGGTTGAGTCGTACGTCGTTCGAGAAAGATAATCCAGACCATGGGAAGCACTATCCACCCGCAGAAGTACAATGCCGCATTTCATCGCGAAACGAACGCGTCCACAACACACAGGAGGCGATGCACACACACACACAGCTTCGGTCACTGCATTGGCTTAGCTGCCAAGCTTCGTTCGGACAATCAGCGATGCTACGACGATACAGAGCTGCGTGAGGACGACGTGCTAACCACTTCACGTATTTAAAAACACAGGGGCAAAGAACTAGGTTAATCGGAAGCAAAAAATATGTCCTCCATTATAGTGCCTGAATATACTGGCTAGTGTGCCGAGGGCGGCCTCCAGGCGGGCGCCGGGAGCGATGTACGCGGCCGGCTGCAGCTTGGGGCGCTGCCGTGCGGGAGTGTGCGCGTTCGTTCGGCCCGAGCAGAGATCGCGCGGTTACCTCCGAGCTGCGGCGGCAGACGGCAGCGGCAGAACTTTCCATTCCCGCTTGCGACGAAAGCGAGCGAATGCGACGGAAATTCTGTCGCGCGACGAAAATTTGTCCCGACCATTCGACAAAAACGATCGTTCGCGCGACAAAGCGACGGAATTCCTGCCGCTTTTCACTCGCTTTCGTCGCAAAGTGCGAACGGGCCTTTATGCGCAATCACATAAAACAAGCTCTGCTTATCGCCTGAGGCATACGGTTTATATCTGACTACGTATACACTGTGCTTGCCAGTGTATTTAACGATGTCACTAGGTTTGAAACGTACGCGCTCGGCGTTGCAGCTTTGTAAACGCAAGCGGCCTCACATACGCACACGCTATTTTGCTGCTAATAGAGTTTTAGTACAGCGTTTGTTGCCTTTGCATACGCTAAACGCTAAATTTTTGCATCCCGCTCCGTAAACACTGCGAGGGGAGTTTAGTAGAGCGGTAGAGCGTCTAATCAGTTTTGCGTAGCGACACACTAATGCATACGGCGCCATCTGTCAAATGTTTTCCGAAATGTCTCGCCGGCTCATCTGCTATCGGAGTGCCGGAGTGTTGGACATTTTACGACTATCCAAACAAGTGCAAACATACGCTTTCCCGTCAGTGTTGAATGCAACACATGGGTGCAGCTTGTTAGAACACGGGTTCTCGCTGATCGAGTGCGGCGTTGTGGTTAAATTTGCTCTGCGCCTTCCCGTTCATCGCCGCTGATAAAGCGATCCAATACGGCGCGTTTTGTGCACGGGTTCTGTGTCGGTTTAAAATGTCCTATTTCACATGCCGCCGGTATTAGGAATTACAACCGCCGCAAATAACACCCGGCACCAGCGGGGTCCACATCTGAGACCGCGCTTTTTGGATAAACAGTGCGCGGTGCACCAAAGGGAACGAGCGCACGATTCTCCCCTCGCGGCTGCGAATTCGCCGCCGATACCAACGGCAGCTACGTACACGCGAAAGGGCAAGGCCAGGCCGCACACATGCGGCCAGGTCCTTCGTTCACTTTTCCAGCCTTTAGAGGAGTGTCCATGGGTCAACAAAGATGAAAAAGCCGAAAGAGCTGGCCCGTAGCAGACGGCAGTCTGTGGAGCGCAATAGCGGAAGTTCGTCACCGCTGAGGAGCGGAGCATCATGGGAGGGGAGGCCAACAGCGAAGAAAACAGTTGAAAGGAGGAGGAAATACGGCGCGACGGTAATGCGCGGTTTTCGATTTACGATTTCTCAGCTAATACTCATCGCTTTAACAAAATTCTTGCAGGAGGAGATTGCTAATACATTGCTTTATTTGGTTACATGTACATCCATGCATCGGCGGAAGGCATTTCAGGACCCCTTTAAGGTATAGCATAAAGCTGTGGTGGCCACCCGGACCCAAGAGTTGGTTTGGCAACACGCGGAGCCTCTCCTGGGTCTTCGCCACAATTGGTACTTCGCGAGGCTGTTCTTCCAACGGTGCTTATGGTTTATTGAGCCCACGTAGAACTAGGTCTACCATTCCGGAGTCCGCCGCAGGGGCGAAGAAGGCAGATTTTGCGTGAGCCATCTAGAATGATTCCAGCTTGCTTTTCGCCTCTTCGCAGATTATTCTGTGCACAGCTTCGGAAAACCTGGTCATGAGGATGCGAATGAGCTTTGCTGGCAATGTGGACGGCCGGCTTATGCGCACCTAAAGGGTCACTCGGTGCGAAATACAGGTAGCATGCAGGAAAAAAGGGCGGAGAAACCTCTACGGCGTCAGGAACGGCCGCTCACCCACCATGAGCTGTTTCATGATTGTTCTCCCGGAACTTGCCAGTTCATTCTAAGCGGTGCAAGCCATCTACATGCTCCGATTAATCCGGTCCTGAATGAATGCATTTAGGTCGGGACAGCATGGCACTCCGATTACAGTGGTAATTCGAATAAAGCGACTACGTTGTAAGCAAGGTCCCCTAGTAATTGACGCCAGCTGAACTAGTTTAGGATAGCTTTAGCTCGTGTGGTAGTACAGCAATGCTGCGAATATCACTTTCTGTTAAGGAAAAACATTGGCGCTATAATGCGAAAGCATTAACCTAGCCAATTACGCCTAAATTAGCCACCCGTTGTAAGCGTGTGTTCCCCAGAAGGAAAACGCCCAGAGAATAAGAAGTTGGTAAGCACCGCCTGAGCATGCGCAGAGCCACGTGTAACATCGGTGAGAGTTGCGGGGCGAGGCTTCTGTCTATAACACCAATGCAAAACAGACATGCTTGAGGCGCCATGCCGAGTCCGAACGCACAGTGTGGACACGCATCACCGACCGGGTTGCATAAATAAATATGCAGTCGTGGAGCGCACTACGCATTCACTACTGCGGTGCTGCCGCTCCTCTAGGCGTGAAGAACATGGCGGGTGCCCACAATACGTAATATAAAATTAAAATTTTGAGGTTAGCGCTAGGCGAGGCATCGCTTGGGCTTAGAGGTGGGCCATATATAGGGCTCCATAATTTTTTGACCTCCTCGGTATAGCTTTAACGTACGCCGGAACCTCGGCAGATGGTCGTTCTTGCTTTTCGCTTCCATCTGAAAAGAGGCTGTCGCGGCTGGGTACCGAACCCGCGTCCTTTGGCTTAACAGCACACTGAGCAACCGTGGCGGGTAATATCAGAATATTCGTTCGGCGCCAGGTCTCACCAGAGCGTACTATTGGAGATCATTGAGTTCGCATTCACCGCTGACAGGAAGCGCTCAGGAGTTCTGGACGAACCGCGCTCATTCAGACGATGTGCATCAAGCTTACGTTGACATTTGACTCTAATGGGTCAAGCACAGCCACACTTAACTTTGAATGTTGGAACGAGAATACGGGACACCCTAGTTTTTACTGCGCCCTAGCAGCACTTGTGAACCGGCCTACTACAAAAACAAGTGACAGCGCCAGCTACATGTGAATCTCGCGATTGTTTTTAAACAGCATCAGCCAATCTCCTCAGGCAGACAGAGACTTTACCCGGTGACGGCATACGTAAGTGCGTGAAATTCCACAAGCCACCGCCTCCCTAGTGAGCTATGAACCTGAGCATTCTAGTCTAATTAAGTGCAGTTTTCGTTCAACTTGTCTTATTAGGTATTTTGTTAGGACAACTTTTTGGTGAAAGCAACGGTGTAAATAATTTTCATTGTCCCTTTCAACCATTAAACTAATCTATTCCTATTCTCACGGTTTGTGACAACTTCCGGTCTATGTTAAACTGAAGCAACCAACGTGTGTGAGCCTACAACAGTTAATGTCGAAACTTGTTAAACAGTATTGCATACTAAAAAGGCTATTTGTAATCTGAAGCAATTGCCTGTGAATTGGTGCTATGCGTGAAAATATGGTGGGGTTCGAAGAGCGATATAAACGCTGTTGTATTCAACAAAACGCGCAGAAAGCGGCGGCGATTGGCTACTCACAGATCAGAAAAAGAGAGACAGCGAGCGTTGAAAATCCATAGCCAGCGTTGTCAAACAAGAAGGAGCATAAGTAGATGAATGGCAGGGCAGCGCTGCCGTGCAGAATGTTCAGAATGAAGATCAGTTCTGTGAAAAATAAAACAGAAACAATTACTGCTCGTAATTTCAGAAACATCTAGAAACACGAAGTAATTAAGCGTCTGGAAGCATGCGGTTTTGAGTCCGTGACTGTAAAAGTTGCATAAAGCACAATAGTTTCCCGGCTTGCTTCACGTTACTTGCCTATGCAAACAGTGCGGGACCACCTGTCATCAACGTCAATAACACCAGCTCATTTATGAATTTGCGGCTGTAGGATCTGCTGAAAGAAGGAAACCGTCTGCGGTACAGACGTCGCCATCACCGTACTCGTTGGTCTCCAGAATGACGTCAGCAGAGCGGGCGTGGTTGATCAGTTATTCTGAAACTGCTTAGCAAAGCGGGAAGGCTTTGAGCTTTGCTTTCTTTGAATAGTGGAGCTTTTGTGGGCCGAGCCTTTTTTAAGTTGGCTGTAGGTCATGCGTTACACAGGGGTAGGAGCAGCACCGGCGGTTACACAGAAACCGGTTCTCAGACCCGTCAAAACAGGGCGCACTGATCTCTGAGGGGCGGGTTCTTCTCCTTCGCGCTAGGGGAGGGATCCTTCAGCTGCTGACGTTCAGCTTCCAATTCCGTACGTTCGTTCGCCCGTTCGCTGGTTCATTCGCTGGCTGCCTCGTTCACTAGCTCGCTCGTTCGCTCGTTTATTCGCTCACTTATCACTCGTTTGTTTGTTTTCCCACTGACATTTAGTTGCCAATTTCTCTTTGCGAACCATGAAATTTGCGCGGCGACGGCGCTGCTGTTCCTGGGCGAGCTGCTACCATTGTTGCTGGAGCCGACAGAAGAGAGCCGCAGTACCGCCGTTTCAGCAGATTTCTTGCTGGGTGGAACTGGTTTCAGTTTTCTAGGTATCACTGGAATGCTGTAGACCACTGTGCATTTTTGGCGGTTATCATTTTAAATCGAAGCTTTCTATGTCTGACTTATGCCGTCCGCGTCCGAGCAAAACTAAGTGCAGGAAAGCCAAATTTACTGAATGGATTTTACAAAACGGTAATCAATAAAAGCGAAATCACACGGAGTGCCTAAAAAGCGCTTCCCGTATCCAAAATCCCGCCTACGTCCCTGACGTTATGAAGGCGGCGTGTACCCGATTGCGCGATTCCGGCGCAGTCGAAGCAGTTTCGATTTTCGACTTTGACTCGGGTTTTATAGGAGAAAGCTTCGCGTTTAACCATCTTGCCTAACAAAGGCGATTTCATTTTTATTAGCACCGAAAGGAAGCAAGGCTATACAGCAGCCGCCCCTCCACTTGCTTTAAATATTTATTAGACGGCATTGGCAAATGAAGCATCCGTCTAAAGCATTCGGAAGATTTGCGAACGGGTGCCCGCAGTAAACAAAACGCGCTTTCGACGCCGCGCCAAGGTGACGGCCGGACCACCTACAGCAATCGAAGCAAAACGAAATTGAATGGACTGGGAATCTAAGTGCACCCGCCGCGGTGGCTCAGTGGCTAAGGCGTTGCGCTGCTGAGCACGAGGTCGCGGGTTCGATTCCCGGCCGCGGCGGCCGCTTTTCTGATGGAGGCGAAAAGCAAAAACGCCCGTGTGTACGAGATTTCGGCGCACGTTAAAGATCCCCAGGTGGTCAAAATTAATCCGGAGCCCTCCACTACGGCGCGCCTCATCGCCTGCGTTGCGTCGGCGCGTTAAACCCCCACAATCAATCAATCAATCAATCAATCTAAGTGCACTTGTTAACAAAAATGATTGAAGCGGAGCGCTGGAAGGCAATCCAGCCCCTGCTGAAAGCAGCTTGCCGAATACTGTAATTCCAGAGAACAATGGCGGACGCTTCCGTGTCACAGACGTGCATTCTTCCGAAGTGGAAAAGGATTGGCAGTGGCTATCTAAAAGAGGAAGTTGTTGTGCACACAAAAAAAGCTGGTTGTTGGGCACACAAAACCAGCTGTTGGGCACACAAAAGAAGTTGTTGGGCACACAAAAAAAACATAACTCAGCTTTAATCCTTCAATACCTAATTATCATGAGCAAAAGCAAAGACTATGCACACATGGTTCCGTAAAAACGTGCAATTGCTTGAGATTTGGCAGCCTGCCGTCTACTGGGTGAGTGAACTCATTCTTTTGCTTGCGCTTAATGACAAGCACAAACAGCCCAGCCGGCACGCCATTGATGGCGAGACTGAGGGACCAAGCGCCGGCGAAGCAGCTGTTATATCCTCGCCTACTCACGCGGTTCACTTGCGCTGATTCCCACGCACACACCACTCTGAGGTATTTAGTGACCAGACACTAAGCGATCGACACAATAAAAAATGAAGGCGCATCTTGTGCTGCGCCTTCAATGGTCGTTAAAAGCGCAAGTCACCTTTGACCCTTTAAATGTAAAGGTCACTTGCGGCGCAATGAATTACCTTGAAAGAAAATGAGGTTAAGTTTTCGCTCTAACAGGCGGTGAGGACAAATGGGGGTAGGAGAGGAGAGGATAGGAGGAGATTCTCTTTAGACTGTGAGCGATAGTGGCCGACTGCGATACCCGAGCGCAGGGATGCGAGGACAGGTAGTGTCGAGTCATTTCAACATGCGCACAGCAGGAGTGATGAGTGGCAGTGTGTGCACGTCAGCGTGTTATTGGTATGGCCACTGATTCCAGGGATAGTGGATGCCGACGCGCGGCTGTATCAACAAAGGCGGAGTGCAACCTAGTTGTAGTCAAAGGACGGTTGCATTCCTGCGGCAAAGGAGTTGGTGAGGGAGAGGGGTGAGGAATGGGTAAGCTATATGCAAAACATTTAGTTCGAGGCCTTACAGGGTGGGGCGGGATGCGGCAGCAGGAAGTGGGAAAGTGCGTGAAGTAAATATAGTTCGTCACGCCTCCCCTTAAAGCTTTGGTAACCAAATGCTAGAAAAGGTGGAGGAGGGTAACTTCCAGGATAAGTTAAGTTGCCAGTGCTGATCCGAACCACAAGAAAGAAATAAGTTGTAGAATAAGTGTGAGCTAAATGTCTACTTTAATGACTGAAAGAAGAAGGTATAGAAACAATGCAAATTTTCACTGGAAATTGAAGCATTTTAAAAGAATACGTAGGTCAAGTCAATGAACAGCGAAAAAATGGCAGGAGTAACGCTGGTGGCCGGAAACAGTCATCTTGGATTAGGGATAAAAGTAGGATGGAAACCTTCCTTGCTCAGAATAAAAAATAAGTACACGCGATCTGGAATCTATTGAAGAAAAAGCGACAACTGCCAAATCATGGAAAGAGAACACGTGGGTAGAAAAACAGAATTAGGAGGACTTGAAGACAACTTAAACAATGGTTCGGCTATGAAAGTACAGGGAAAAGAATTAATGGCAGAGGCCTCGGGCCTGCAATGCACATGAATAGGCTTCTAATATTCTCTAATGTGAGTGTCGTTTGCTTTACCTTTTAAAATAAGGAAAGTCAATTGCAAAATCTCGCTACTTTGCTGTCATGCATACAGAGCCAGTTGACCTCGAAACTGCCCTCGCTAGCCATTCCTTACGCAAGTTCCAAGCAGCAGCGGCACCATGCACGCCTTGTCGGCGAGGCGGCTGTTCGACCTCACTTGAGGAATCTTTTGAAAAGTTGTGAGCCCTTCCAACCATAACGTACATTGCCAGAGAAGCTCTTTATACGCGACACATACATGACAAAAAATTTTGAACAAAGGGGCGATCTTATGTATTGTGAAATAATTATGACACGTGAGCGATACTCGGAGAAATGATGAAATGATCTTAGCAGCCTATTGTCATTAGATAATTGTTGAATAAGTTTTGATAAAACAAGAATTAGTCTTTTGTCATCGTACTCCTGCGGTAGGTGTCTATGTATTGACAGCACAATTGATGTTTGTGGTGTTTAACTTGTTGTGATGCTTCTGCCGAGTAAATGGCATAAGTAAATTATGCCAAGTAAATGAAACTAGGTGCATTGATGGCGTAATAATATTGGCCTACTTAATGTGATGGTTCTTAGGAAGTCTTAAAAACACAAGGACTACAGACATTTTCGTCAACAATCCTTTTCCCGTAGATGTTCTTGTACTGGCAGATGACGGGAATTCTGCACTGTTTACAACGTCAGTGTCAACTAGCGTGTTGTTCCAAGTAAACAAAACTCGGAGTAATAATGGGGTCATGTAAGCGGAAATTGTCCCATGCTTGAATTTGAGAAAGGTTCAATAAAAACAAGAGTTACAGCAGTTTTGTAATGAGCATTCGCTTTAAAGTCAGGTTTGCCAAGAGGCATTTTCCGCAGGCAATAGAAAAATGAATGGAACCCTATCCACATCAATGTTCCCTTCAAAATTAAAATATTTCACAATTTCAAAATTAAATTATTTCACAAAAACACGTCACAGCCGCACGCATTTTCGCCACGCCACGTCGTGCACATCTTCTGTCGGCTACTTTTTCGCGCTTTCTCTCGTTGCTTCCTAACCCACTGCGGCACAGTGTTGACCAAGTGACGTTTGCGCCTTGAACGGTATCGCAGCATAAACTAGAACAGTTGAAAGTTCCGCAAGAACTAAGCACACGATGATAAACGCTCTTGTACTATGCAGCGGAGCACACCTCGCCGAGCGATGTTAACAGCCTAGCGCCACAGGCAACGGTGGTCCGCCGGAAACGGAAGGTGCGCGAGCCGCCCAGATGCCTGGTTTGCGAGTATTTTCTTCCTGTCCCGGTTTCTTATGAAAAATTGTGTATGCCTCAATTGTAATGTAGCACCTAATCAGTCCCTACAACGTCACATCATCGCAATAATGGTTTATTGCCTTCTTAAGAAGGTGATACATCGCTTCCCTATAGTTCGATTATTCCCTAATATTATAGTAATGTCGACGTAATGTCTTCAAAGCTTCATCGTGTGATACGTATGTTGTTGCAGTGTCTGATGATCGGGCACCTGAGCTGATCTTTTTTGCGTTATCGAATCGCTTATCCGTGTGCCCATTTTTTAGAGCGACTGCAAGAATTTAAAAGTTAAAGAAAACAACATGAACACTTTCACTGATAATGAAGCGGGAATACTTCCGAACAGATATCCGCATTTTCTGTCGTTCGCATGCACCCCTGCAGAAAATTTCGAACTAGAGGAACCAAAAATGTATGCTTTACAAAGTTAACGCACCATATGCGAGTTCATAAGTGGCTTCACATTCATCCTCTGTTACTTTCGGAGGATGGACCTACTGGCCCTGGTGGAGATTCTCGAATATTTAGTACTCGACCTCCACTAGTTTTCATTTCTCCGGTCCGCTCATATACGCCGGTCTTCCTGCAGTGTGTACACTATCATTTACTCACGGATGTCGTCGAAGGTGAGCGTGTGCGCCTGGTAATAGGCGATGGGTGGCAGGACGAATACGGCGGTGCCCATGTAAAACATGAAGTCCCACAGGAAGTTGGTCGACCAATACATGCTTGGACTGATGCCTGCGATGGTATGCAGGTGCTTTACCTGTGGAGGAGGAGGAAGCATTCTGCATTACAGAGCAGGGGAAAAACCGCAGGTGTACATTTATTTATACGTTTCAATTCAGCGTAGCTCGCGGTTCATACGCTTGCTTCCACCCTGCAGCACAATAAAGAATACAGGAAAACTTCAATAGTTTGGTTTGTGCCTAGTGGGCTCCAAAGGTCGAAAGCGGGTGTACACGATAGCAACTGCTACGAGGGTCAAGATAACAGATTCTACTCGTAGTCGCACAGCGTGGATCCCAGGAAGGCAAGCGTTCGCAGCAGGATTTACTTGGTGGAAGAATTTCTGGCTGTAACTGATAGGACGATGACGGGACAGTTAGAAAACATTGAAGTCCCCAGAGAATAACGCGACTGCCATCTGTGTGCTACATAGATGAGATTATGTTTTACAAATGACCTGAAGATATACCCTGATGCAGCAGGCCCATTAAGCTACAGCTCCCCTGGAAAAAAACGAAACTAGTACATATGAATAACAGACCAACAGAATAAACAGTTGGAGTTAATCGGGTTTGGTTTATAGTAAGACCGTATCGTTGCAGGTTATGTGCGAGCCAGTAAAGCCGCGCGCTGGCCAGTGTTTTACAGTGTATCTTGTCGCGACATAGCGACGTACTGGCAGGTGAGGTTGATAAGGGACTTCCAAGTTAAAAGCAAAGAAGCCGGTTGTGTGAGCCTTGGATGTGTGGCGCTAGAAGAGATCTGAGTACATAGAAAATGCGATCAGATAAGTGTTTTCTGGCGGGCTATTTTATCTGCTTTCTTGTATGCGTGTGGTCGAGGTGGCGAGAATTCTACGCCCGCAAGTTGCAGGAGCGAACCGAAAACAATGCAACATAATGTTGCGGAGTGCAAAGCTATCGGAGAAGTCCTCAGTAAAAAAGAGACCCAGCCTCCAGAAGGCCTTGGCTTTGAGCTTAACGGAAAAGGGAATTGTAAACAAAAAAAAAAGTGGTCGCCGTCATGCCCAGCAAAAGTGGATGTCGAGCAAAGCTGTTGTAAACCACTACAAATGGTGACGCAGGAGGGTATGGAATGTTTCACGTCGTCTCGGCGGACTTCAGATCCTGACGTCATATCCTGCTTAGCCTTCAAAAATAACCTACAAACGTAATTTTTAGCAGGAATACATGTTTGGGGGTCCCATTGTTCACAGGCGTCGTATTATCCATAATGCGGTTTCGATGGTTGTTTTGTTTCCTTAAATTAATTCTGAGCTCTATGCTGTATGCCTGATGAGCCTGAAGCTGCGCTAGGCGTCTTAGGCCTTGGCGCCTTGGCAGTTTTGTCCACGGAAATGGTACTGTTGGGGGGTTGAGGTATACAGCTCTTATGCAAAAGTATTGTGTCCTTGAAGCATGAAGCGTTCTACGGGCGAGGCGTAAACGAGTGTCCCGGATTTTCTTCCCGGATTTCCCGGAAGTACGCGTTACGAAGCGTTTCAGCGCGGGGTGCAAACGAGTGTCCCGGTGTTTTTTTAGTACGCGTTATTGCCCACGGAGATGAAACCGTGGGGGTAGAAGTATACAGCTTTGCTGGAATAGAGGTTATTAAAATACTGTTAGAAAGTTGGTTGAATAAAAAACAGAGGAAACGCCAGAAAATAATCTCAACAAAATAAGCCAGGTGAGCGCAGAAGCACCACAAAGGGCAAACCTTTTTTTGGAAGCCGAGGAGATTTTACAGCAGAGTTAGTACTAAGGTCACTGTGCAACACCACCCGCTACGAACGAGCAGCCGCTGAACAAAATCCACCATCATTGCACGCTGGTGGATACGTTTACGCGTCCTCCCAAACAAATCCAGCTGCGAAGGAGCCATGTTGCGTCTCCCCTCATTTCTAAGAGTCCACGTCTTTTCGCGCTCCCTTTGCAATTAATTAAGAAGCCTGTTTCATCTAGGACGTGTAAAAAGATTGTAGTCATCAACTATACAGTGGAGTGATTTTCATTTAAAAAAACGCATCGGATACGTGAGGGAATCTTGCTTTGAAAATCTTGCTTTCGAAGTCATCGAGATCTTGCTTTCGAATTCACCGAAATCTTGCTTTCAAAATCAGTGCATGGGAAAATATCTGCCTTTACACGTCGTACGCTCCCAAAAATAGACGTGCACAATTCTACTGGTCTCTGATTTGCTTCCGTGTTTACTTACAAAATGAAGATGCACTGCTCACTCAGCACGTCGGCATTGATGGACACACAAATCAGTCAAGGTTGCAGCGGTCACGAGGACTTCGCTAAAAGCAGCCATAGAGTAGACGCCGCACACAAGCGCTTTGTGTTTAGCACTACTTCACTTCAGTTTTTTAAAGTTACTGTATGAAGATCCACCAGCTCGATTAGAATGCCATCGGTCATGAAAGACCAATTCAAACAAGATGCCAGCGGTCGTGGGAACGCTGAGGAATATGGCAGTGTAAATAATTGGGGCTCTAGACGATGTCGTAAGGGCACCATAACATTTCACTGGAAAGGCGAGCCTGTGCTTGTAAAGAGGTGCTTGTAGTAGTGCTTGTATAGGGTAACAGAATTAGGAAGCTTTTTACCTCCGGTATTATGGACAGCTGTTTGGATGGCCTTTCCGGACACTACGTGTGTGAAAAGTTGGGGGTGCGGATAAGTAAGTGTGAATAAGGTCGACGCATACTGCGTTCGGCGACTGCGTCAACGATGAAAGTTGAGCCGAGATTGGTTCCTGTGTCACCTCTATAAATGGTCACACTCGGTTCGATCGATCCTCTTTCTTGAATGCGAAGACGAGGTAATTGAACAAGCAGGGTAACTTGCATAGCAGGGACTACAGGCCGGAAGACTTTGTTCGAGGCAAGAGTTTCTGTTGGCACTACTGGCCCGTTGGGACTGTTGGGACTCGCGCTCGATCCACGAGCGCCAGGCGTGTGCCAGCCTTTTTTTGTATTTTGCGGTGAAAACGTTCACCACAAGAAATACCTGTTCACTTCAAGAATTACCTGTTTTTATGGACTTTGTTTGCCTCAAATATGCCTAATACAGTCAAAACGCGATCTAACAAAACCCAATCTTACGAATTTCGCGAAGTTAGAAATTCGATTCCGCCGCAAGTGCCTATACGGCTCAATGCTGTTATGAACTCGAACTAACGAAATAGGTTCGGCGCCATTCCCGCTTTAATGAATCATTTCGACTAAACAGACACGTTTGAAAAAATACCAATTTCGAATATCTGTCGTGAGAACCCCACAAAGATTGTTGCGCCACGTCAGAAATAAAACGACGCGTCTACTCTTTTTTTACGTCGCTCTAGAAGATAAACTCGGCAGTCCGGGTTTTCAATCAGTGCTACTAGATGGCGGCAGCAGTGGTAACGGCGCTTGCTTCACAATCAAAGAGGCGCACTCAAGACACACTCAGAAGCTTGCTCGCACAGAGATGCACCAGTAGGTGGACCGCTACATAGCCGAGCTATGGCCACAGCGAAGGAAGGTGACAAAAAGGCGAAATGACAGACACGCAACAAACACTTAAATATACGAATACAAAACCTAACAAAGCGTGCTAAGCTGTGATAAGCTTCCGAAGACCCCCAAACGAAAACAAAACGCTGCGGAGCAGGAAAAGTATCGCATAGTACAGAGTACACAGGAGCAGGAAATGAAATATTAGAGAAATCACGCGAGAAGAAATTTTCCGTGCAGTAACATCTATGAAAAAAAACTGCTCACCCCGAGACGATGGCAGCACATATAAATGCTTCGTAACCTAGGTGATAACCAAATTATGGCTTTAATACAGTAATTGAACGAGCAGTTATGCCCCAAAGGAACTGTTACCCCGGAAATAGAAGCACTCCAGGGGTTTTCCCGAAACCGGGGTAACCTCCCATCATAGACAACCTGAGACCGATCTCCCAGACATCTTGCCTAGGGAACTCGTACGAGCGCATCATAACGAATCGCTTAACCAACTGCATGGAAGATAGCAACATGTTTCCAGATGGCATGATTGGTTTCAGACGAAACCTTTGCACACAGGACGCCTTTATACAAATCAAGAAAGCAGTCCTACATCGCAAAGTTCCCGGAGAAAACAATATTCTGACACTAGACCTCAAGCGAGCTTTAGATCAACGTCTCCCACACGGCCATACTGGAAGCCTTAAATCGAATAGGGTGAGGAAAAGCGCATAGACAATTTTGCCCATGGCCCTCTTCACAAACCGAACAGCTACTGTTTGCATAGAAGACTTGAGATCAGAGCCTTTCAACCAAACAAAGAACAAAGGAACCCCACAGGGTTTCATCATATCACCGCTGCTTTTTAACATGACAATGGTGAACTCCCAGACATCAGGCATGTGATCGACGCAGATGACATCCCGACATGGGCCACAGCTGCATCACGCCAAACCAAAACCCAAAACCTACTAAACGCCATCAATTTGGTAGTGAAGCTGGTAGCAAACAACTCTCTGAATTGCGCACCGAAAAACCGGACGTAATTATATATTGCTAGGACAAAACAGCCCGTGAAACCCAATAAAGTCACCGTTGGAACGGACCTAATCCTTTAAGGACGGCAAATACGAATTTTCGGAATGATAGTTCAGAGCAACTCCAGAGCTGATGAGACTACAGCCAGACTAAAGAAGCGACACTACAACTCGCCAAAATCGTTCGCAGGATCACGGAGAAGAGCAACGGCATGACAGAAAGGTGACACTATACGCCTGGTTCAGCACTGGCCGTAAGCGGAATCGCCTACAGCGTACCATATCACAACCTTACCAACTCAGGCGAGGAATATGTTAACATCATCACACGATATGCCTACAATAAGGCAGCTCTGAACCTTCCCCGTTCCTCCGCAGCCAAGAAAATGGATAAACTAGGCCTTTGTAACATCATTGCAGAAATAAGAATAGCCACCCCCTCAGATCCGAGTCAACTTCTAGGTAAAACAAAGACAGTACGAGCCATTCGCCGGTCGGAGACGGTGAGCGGAAACAATCTAACCCCGGAACAGCGGAAACACATAAAGACGTTACCACTCCCTAAGAATATGCCGCCAGAGATTCACCAGGAGAGGAAGAAGGCTAGGACGGTCTTCATCTGGAGGAAATTTAAAAATCACGACAATACAGTGTATTTCGACGGGGCAAGCTACAATGCCACTACGCTGGTCTCAGTGCTAACCACCACAGAAGGCGAAATTTTAGACTGCCTCTCCCAGATGAACGCCGTAGTCAAACAAGCCGAGGTGGGGGCAATACGTTTGGCTATTCGGCTGGGAGAAAAGTAACAAAGAAGCCTTAACATCGTGACGGACTCCCAAGATGCGGCACGACCAATCAGCGCTGGCAGAATTCCCGAACAGCTCAGACACATACTGCCTCAAAAATGAGAAAGTTCTACAATATCAGACGAACCTCGAGACGTGAAGGACTGGAAGCGAATGAGGCGGCCAATGCGGCTGCGCGTGCACTCACATACCACGCGTACTTACACAGCGCCAACCTATAGTGAAACCCTACGCATAGCCGGGCAGCTGAGGTTTCAATTCCCACATCCATACAAACACCTCGCGGCCTCGGAAGCGCAAATTCTGCGAAAAATCTAGACCAATAAGTACATAAACAAACCCAGATGGCCCAAGACGCTGCGACACCAACATCGAGACCTTGACGAATTCTGTAAGAAATGCGGCGAGACGGCCACGCTGTTCCACGCCACATGATCTTCTCAGTGATATGGGGAACAGGCACCAGCAACACCTCTGCGCAGCCTACTACACTGGATACATGAGAGGTGGCCTTGGCAAGCACATCTCTACAGGACAAACTAAACTTGCTGGAGAGAGCGAAGACAGGCGCACTAGCCCCTGGGGCCCTGGACCTAGGGTTCTACCCATAGGGTTATCCCCAACCCGATTCCTCGTTTTCCTACTCCTCAATAAAGTTTGTTCCGTCTGTCAGTCAGTAAGCGTTTGCTTTAGTGCGTTAAACGTATACTTGCGTGCAACGAAAGGTCTGTCCGCCCAGTGTAACAAAGCGCACGCAGGCGAAAATTGCAGGCTTTTTGCAGGAAATAAATTTAAGTTTCCCCAGGTAGCCCTAGCGTTTTATTATTATTTTTACCGTGGACTTTCAGCGCATTGCTAAATTATGGGCAGGCGAGCGCCGCGTCCGCTGCAATCACGATGTCATGGTAGGTACCGGAACGAGCTTCCGTATAGACACCAAATTTATAGAATCAACTGGTTGTAAAATGAGTGTGCCGATTTTACGAAGTTCTTCATTCAACAAAATAACTCGCGTTTCCAGGGTGACTTAGCTACATCGGGGTTCTTACTGTATTATATTTCTGCTGAACAATGTTGGCAACTATGAAGCACCTTCTAGATTAATTAGATTCAAAAGTTACTTGCTTATATGAACGGCTCACTCAAAACGTCTTTGAACATTGGCCGGCAGGTTGAATGGAGGGGACTGACAGACAGACAGACAGACAGACAGACAGACAGACAGACAGACAGACAGACAGACAGACAGACAGACAGACAGACCAAGATTTTCGCGTCGAAGTAGCCCAAGAAGGACTATCGCCTTTAAAAATTAAGAGGAATGTGCATTGCAAGGAAGAATGATACTGGAACAAAACTTTCCAGTCCGGGGTTCCTGCCGTGGTTTTGATCTCCTGTGCTGAAAGCAAAACGTGAACCAGCCCGGCAACAGTAGTGACTTTAGGAGTATTCCACCGACCCGCCACAGCTATCGTGTGCTTCACACCGCCAGCCATGGTGCGCCTTCAACTGCGCCTTCACCAGCCACCACGGGCACATCTCGCGGTGTACGACAAAGGCTCTCGCCCGGCACATCAGTGCTCTCGCTGCTTCTGCGTTTATTCAGCGACATCACAGCGGCCGTCATTGGCTGACGCACGACTTAGTGAGGTAAGGTGGCTCCGACTTGGTAAGGCGGCTCCGCAACTTTCACCCTCTCTTGAATCTGTGCAGTTATAGCTATCTACGCCTTTGATCATAGCTAGTAAAAGCCACACAGAGATGGACACCATATCCACCTCCTAAAGTCTAAAGCTGGATGGCCTCTGACATTCACTCGGGATAGCCGTACTGGTCATGCGTCATGATACACATGCGCAACTCTGTACATGCCAAGAAAACGAAGTAAGCGTGGCAGCTAACAAAAGTTTGATGGTACACACGACAAAACGCATCGTAAACGCGTAAGCGAGGGCTCCCTCATCCGGATAATTAGTAGCGGAAAATAAAGTTGGATCACGACACTCTCCCTATAAAATCTTGTTTTTCATCACGACATAATGAATGACTAACGAGATTTACGGTGTTCTAGACCCCAATAGACCGGTACATCAAGCAGCAGATCAAACTCTACATTCCGACATGTTCGCTTTCTTCTCGATCATTTCGGTTGGCACAAAGGTTGTAGCTCATGCTCATGACCTCTTTGTGTTTTTCGGGTGAGTGTCCCCACATTCCGAGACTCGCGTACAAACTTGTCAAAGGTCCCTTTTCATGACATCTAAAGCGCTTAGAGGCTCAGAGGAACGCTCAGAGGCAAAAGCAGGCATAAGCTAAGATGGTAAAGAACAGCTCCGCCAACAGCCGTGGCCATAGGGCCCTCCTTACCTGCAGGGCCCTCTCGATAATGGGAAAGACGACGAAGTTGCTGCACATGAGGCTGGACACCAGGGGTAGAAAGATCGCCCGGAGAACTTTGGGCACGAGCTCGCGGTACGTGTTCTGGCTCTTTACGAGCTCCTCCTCGCTGGGGGATGCCCTGTCGACCACTGTCACGTCGAAGCCAAAAGTGGCGTTCGCATCGCCGGTCACTTGTCGAAGGCGCGCGTTGTTATACAGCGACAGCGTGAGCAGGCCTGTGTGCTGGATCTCGCCGTTGTACCACAGGGTGAAGGTCCTGCGAGGGGTACGCCGGGTGAGGAAGGAGGAATTTTGATTGCCATATAAACAAAGTAGTTTCTACTCTATTCTTGAGGTAGCATGAAAGCATTTCCCAGTGTGCAAGTCGGCGCCTATTTCTCTTCCGTGCGTAGTTTTTTCAAAGATTTTGGATGAGTCTTCACAATGTTTCAGTAACTCTATCCACCACTTTCTTCACTTTTTTCACCAGTATTAACCTATCTGCCGATGATTGCGGTATTTTTCGCGAAATAATCAACGATAATGACACTAACATGCTTCAGAATGATATTGACGCGGAATCCGCATGGTGTAGGAAGTTGCACATGGAACTAAGCACCACTAATGTAAAACTATGCGTGTCTCGGATTTAATCTTCTCCAACCATTTATCTTCTCAACAACGTCCCGCTCGAAGCCGTAACGTCATGTCGCTACTTAGGGGTTCATATAGCGTCGTCGCTTTCATGGGCATTGCATATTGAACAAATAATTAACAACGCCAACCACATGCTTGGATACCTTCGCCGTAACTTTTCACCTGCTCCTATTTCCCTTAAGACACTTTTGTACACATCCTTGGTAAGATATAAATTAGAATAGGCTGCACCAATATGGAATCCTGGCACTGAAATTTTAATCAAATCTCTGGAACTTGTTCAAAACAACGCTGCGCGATTTATTACAGGCAATTACAGTAGAGTATCTAGCGTAACATCCATGAAAAATACCTTGCATTTGCCCCAGCTCGCCCATCGTCGTCAGTATTTTCGTCTTTGTTTATTTCATTGAATATACTATCACAATCCCTACTTGCGTTCCATCTTGGTTTCTGCACCTTCATATGTTTTGCCCGCATTGATCACCGTCGTAAAGTTGCAATCATGTCCTGTAGCACAAAATCTTGTTCTGTCTTTCATGCCTCGCACAGCATATGACTGGAACCACCTTCCCGGACCAATCACCGCCATTGAAAACCATCAACAGTTTCGCATAACTTTAGCTAACATTGTTACTTTAGGAACCACATAGACCTGTTATGCACTACCTTTTTGCTGCATTGTATTATCTGTTCTTTTGTGTTTGTAGCCCGCTCCCCTCTGTAATGCCTCTGGCCTTGAGAGTAAAATAAATGAAATAAAATGAAATGAAATGAAATGCCGTATGGTGCGTGACGACATCACTCCGGAGCCAGCTACCAAAAGCATTATACAGACTGGTACGGCGACTCGTTCCGACTGCGTAGTCATGGTGTTGCGAATTTAAATTCATTTACTTTTTGTATTTATTATTACACACCTTCAAACCCTCAGGCATGGTTTATAGAGGTGCGTACAACCTGAGCCAACCCGCCGCGGTGGCTCAGTGGCTAAGGCGTTGCGCTGCTGAGCACGAGGTCGCGGGTTCGATTCCCGGCCGTGGCGGCTGCTTTTCTGGAGGAGGCGAAAAGCAAAAAATCCCCCCACAGGGGATCGTGAGGAAATGCGAATGCATTGGGTGCACCGAATTCTTCTTTGCGGTATCGTTGCCGCGAGGGATTCGACTTCACCGACTTCCATCGCTATCAAGGCGCCAGTCGGCAAGCAGTCACGGAGAGAGGCGCGCGCTCCCTGCATTTATATGCGCAGCGAGCGGAGAGGGGTACGCGGAGAGGAGAGAGAGACCCGCGCCAGCCCGCGCGCGAGCTCTCTCTCCGCCCCGAGCTCCGCGATGCGAGCGCCCTCACACGCCGAGCGCGCTCCTCCTCTCCACTCACTCTCCGCTACTCCGCCCGAGCTCCGCGATGCGAGCGCCCTCACACGCCGAGCGTGCTCCTTCCTCTCTCCTTGCCCTCCGCTACTCCGCACCTGCTCCGGTTTGCTAGGCGCGCGCCACAGCTGTTGCTAGGCGCACGCCGCTCAACGACGCAAGACAACCTGCGGCTAAGAAATGCATTCGCATTTAAACGCCCGTGTGTACGAGATTTCGGCGCACGTTAAAGATCCCCAGGTGGTCAAAATTAATCCGGAGCCCTCCACTACGGCGCGCCTCATCGCCTGTGTTGCGTCGGCGCGTTAAACCCTACAATCAATCAATCAGAGGCGCGTACAAAAAAGCACAGACTAAGAGTTAATGACAAGGGGAAAATGTTTTAAGCACTTTAATCTCAGCATCACCGTACAGAGAGCATGAAGAGAACAACGTTTAGGAAGGCACAAATTAATGAATTAAAGAAGCCATCGCCCTCTTTCTTCTGCGGAGGTGGTTGACCGGCAAAGCTGCATTTTCGACACAATGGTAGAACACACAGTTACGACTACATAAAAGCATCGATTGCTTTTGCACAAAATCCGGAGCAGCTTTGAACAGGGTGTCCTTTCAGCTGAAACAATGTGTAATTCAGCCTTTGAGTGTACTTTTAAAGAGTAACAGTGCTACTTTACGGCTCATAAAATTGCGTAATAATCCTTCACTCAAAGAAATCCTGAATCGTCTCCACTAACGTGAAATCTGGGGAGGGGCGAAGCATGCAGTGTATAAGTGTATTCTTGGCACCTTGGCGTTTTTGCCAAAGGACATGAAACCGTTGGGGGTAGAGGTATCCAGCTTGCTGTACAACTCTCGTGTCTTTGAAGCACGAAGCGTTCTAGCGCAAGTTGTAAACGAGTGTTCCGGTGTTTTTTAGTACGCGTTATGTTTTAGCGCGAGGCCTAAACGAGTGCCTGGTGTTTTAGTACCGCGACTACATGATACGACGTTCAGGACGACGACATGAGATGCCGACAGCCCGAGCCGCTAAGGGGTTTCTCCCCTAATAACTTATCAAGCCCTTGCCATATTTATATTAGGGTGTGGAATCTCACTATACGGTTTTGTTGATGTGTGTCTATCTTCACAGACTTATCTACTGGAGTGCATAAAATGTTAGGTATGCCCTATAAAGCACCGAATTGGTTAAAAGAGAATTTCCGATTTCATTAGGCCTTTTAGCACATAAATATCTGCGTGCATTGGCAATATTGTTGAACGGAGGCAGGGCAAAAATAAGATGAAACTATGATTAAAAATGATGGGTGGTGTAAGTGCGATATTTACATGGAGGCCACGACGGACCCCCACTGCCTTCTCCCGTCTTCAGGTCTTCGTCGTGGGGGCTCGTACCACAAGACATGGCTCACAGTTCGCTTCTTCGTCGTCCTCGTAACAATATATATAAGCTAGTTAACGTAAGGATAGTACAAAAAACCCTAGTATCATTTGAAATGAAGAAAATGTCAAATGTTTATATAAGCTAGTTAACGTAAGGAATACAATTTTAGTACAACAAAACCCTAGTAATATTTGACAATGAAGAAAATTTCAAATGTTTAGTTTTTTTGGAGCACAAAAGTAGAGGAAATGATACCATGGACATTACATATGCTTCTGCTGACTTGTCCCAAAGGTTTGGCCTTAATGGGCTTTTATTAAATGTCCTATTTAGCAATCCCAGTGCGCTACGAACTGTCCGTATTTTTTCTTTCTTGAGTGAAGAGATTAATTAGCAAATTTATAATCTCAATATATGTCTAAAAGAGCCGTCAAATCGCTATGCAAGCTATTTCGGTTCCTGGTTTAATGAACCAAGAAATCCGCCTGGTTATTCCGCTTTTTCTTGTTATTAAGTGCTAACGCAACTATGAAACTTAATCTGCCCGAGGCAAGGATTGGGTAATGATGCGAGGCATCTTGTTTTGTGGTTTCAAAATTGTGTACCTGCTATTTTTACCCATCATCACAAGAATTAGCTCGGCGGCCACAGGTGTGCCCTAAGCGGCCCGTCATGCCGCTTTCTGGCATGTCCGGCCAGCTCCAGGTTCTGCAGCCCTGACATCTTGACGGCCAACTTCGGCAACCAGCGCTTCGGCATTTTCGTCCGCCCGTTCCGGACCACAACGGCAGCTAACCGGCTGCCAGATATTCATTCTCTACGGCTCCGTGTTGAAGAAAGTCCGAAGTACGGCCTTGGGCATCCGTTTTTTCTTCGGGAAGCGGTACGGCCGAGACGGCAAGCGACCGGCCCAGAATATGCGATTCTTGCGGCAGTTGGTGTTCAAGGAGCCGGCCGATGCGGGCTGCCGTCATTCTGTTAACGGGACGCGCGTCCGCGACGCCGTCAAATTACGTTTTTCATTCGTTACTGTCCTGCGAATTCGGCAGCGAATGGCACAATATTTGGCAACCGTGTTCAAGAGGAGACCGGCCTACGAAGGTATCGGTTATACGCCTTTTTCGGCAAACGGAAAGCCGAACACGGTCGCGTTGGGCGCCGAAATTCATGCCAGACGTGTTTGGAAGGAGCCACCGGTTTTCCGGGGGCAAAAGTTAGGGAGCCGAACGACGGGACGCGTTTTTCACGCTCCGTGTTTTACGTTTTAAAGAACGAACACGTTTGTCAAACAGTAAGGTTTCCGGTGAAAGCAAGGTCAAGGACTCATGGAACATTAAGACTTTAGGCCATGAAATGCATTTATTGCCACAAGAAGACTGTGCCACCCCGGGTGAGCTAAGCCTCGCCAGCTCCGCTACCACGCCTGAACGCCGGCTTCGCGACGCATCACTCGAGGCTATTGCCCGCTCAAGAAATGGAGAGCATTGGAGACATCGACCGCCAGAGATGTCCGATCCGAGATGGAGATGGTTCACCAAAATAACTGGCCTTAAGGGCGTGAGCAAGCGGCACCACGCAGGAGCTAAACCGCCACCATGTCAAGGATCCCCACCAAAGAAAGGCAATGGAGCAAAAGCGCAAGTTTGCAGCAATTAAACTGCGACAACAAAGTTGCACTATGTTTTGGTGATAAACGTAAGAAATCGCTCGTGCATGGAGATCAATTCATGCCTGCACTATGTTACTTCAGGGAATTTTAGACTGCTATTTGAAAAAAAAAATATTTTAAATTTGCGATAAACACAGAGCCTTGTCACTGACGAAGCCAGCTGTTAATTTTTTCGAGTTTGAAGGTGAGCTTAGCTACTTGGAATGACTCTTTGGTTAAACATAATCCCACTACAGCAAACCGATTTTGTCAGGATTTTCTTGCTCAACGCAGATTGTTGAGTTCACGCACGATTTGGCTCTTGAAATAGATAAACTTAAAGTGGTGACTTACTGGACTTAGAAAAAATAGGTTAACCTCTGGTAGTACATTCATCCATGAACTGAATGAATCGGTTTTTGCATTGTATTACTATGGCCTATAGCTTTGTTCAAAAGTACTGTGTAGTTACCGGACTATAGCGAATGAACGTGATTCCGTATACCTGCAGCTTTATCTTTATAAATCCTGGTGTGCGATTCAGAAAAGTTTTTGGAGTAAACAGTGTGTTAACGGCACCTTTACAGAAAACCTTCATTCCAATGATACGTATAGTAAATAGCTGCGTGACACGGCCGAGATATAAATCCTAGGAGTTTAGGGATGGTAGAGGTTAAAAGGCAGGTGCACACTAAAAGTTACGGATAGTTTGGCTTTCGAGCGAAATTTCAGTGAACCTCCTCTACGAAAAGACAACCGTATTACTCATGTGCGCTTCTGGAGTACGCATGTGTTTTCGGGATCCTACGCCAAGACTGTGCGCTCGAAACATACGAATATTCAGTGCCGTATTAGGAATTGGACGCTCAACTTAGCAGGAGGTAAAATAAACTGAAATGCAGACGGAAAATCACAGGAAACCACAGTTTAACCGTAAATCTATCATTCAAATGTTGTAGAAGGGGAAAGTATGCCAAGCGCCATTTAATATCGCAATGACCGTACAAGCAATATAACTTCCTTTAAAGGACGGCGCGATTATTTATTACACAATACTGCAGTATTTCTTCGGTATGATTGATTAACTGTTAAAATTTTCAGCCTTTGTAAATATTGTATTTAGTCTCATATTAAGCTTATGTTGTCCCTTCTGAATGCGCAAAGGCGGAAGCCATAATAAATATAATATAATACATAAAAATTAAATAAAACATATGAAGTAAATTATAAAGAAAAACAAAAATCATAAATAAAGCAATAATAAAAATCTAAAAATAAATCACTAAAAAAAATCCAAAATAAAATAAAAAATCGAGGGCAAGTGGTATAGACTAGCTACTTGCAAAAATATCTTTGCCAATGTTCATCAAGGTTTCCGTACAGCACCATTGCTTGTATTGGTTTGACAATTAGTAACCAACTTCAACTTCGCGTGAAACAAGGTACCTGAGCCCTGAGAGGCGTATTCAGACGCGCTAGATTTTGAAGAGTTGCTGAGAATTAAGCCTTGGACTATAAGGGTACGTATACCATGAAAACACATTAAAGATTGAAAGCCAAAGGCCTGTTCCTCCTTCTAGGATGCCCTGCAAATCCGCAGTGTCGCAAAATTTTTAGAAAAATGGGCAAAACTGGACATACTTTTTTGTGATGAGTTATCTAATCTCCTAGTTATCTAAACAAAATTCGTAAAAGCTTCGCGCCGGTTTATTAAAGTCAGAACTTGTTAAAAAAGATTTTGTTCATAGCTATGTTCCGGAATATCCTAAAAGAAATTGCTAAACGGCGCCAAGTTACTAAGATAAACACTATATGGTCCGACGCCCCCCATGGCTCTACCATGGTTGCCTCCACGGCTTCAACCTCATCATCATTAGAGCATACTTAGGTGCTCTTGCCGGAGAAGAGCACAGGCGTTCGTAAGTTATTCTTGAGAGTGACAAAAGCTGAATAATGAAAGGTACGATGTCCTTGAGGCGCTCGCTCATGGATGAGCAATCAATCACCTCATTGCGTTGATTAAGAAGATTTTTCGAAGGCTGCGGATACGTCACTTCTTGTTGTTGGCCTGAAATGTGCCCAGATCTTGGGCTGGCGCTTGGAGTGATGGCCTGGCCATCAGGAGTATTAAATGTTTCCTTAAAGCGTTGGCGCAAGGTGGACGCCGGATGAATTTTCGTGAACACTGGAAGCCACAGGCTTTAGCACAATTGCGAACTGAAGTAAATGCCATGGTTGGTGAGCGTTCTTTTGCTTCGCAGCTTTCCAGCGAGAATACATTGGTTAAAAGGGTTTTTTGTTGGGTGAGTGCACCCTGTCCTCCCCGTCCCCTGGGCTGGTAGCTTACGAAAAAAGGTCTGGCTTTTTTACCGTTATCAGGTTCGTTCCGGCGGTGCCCGTAAATCTTAGTTCACGGGTTTCTGGTTTCAAACGGTCGCAAAGACTGGGTAAAGGGAGAAAACTTGCTTTAAAAATGATGGGTGGTGTAAGTGCGATATTTACATGGAGGCCACGACGGACCCCCACTGCCTTCTCCCGTCTTCAGGTTCTTCGTCGTGGGGGCTCGTACCACAAGACCATGGCTCACAGTTCGCTTCTTCGTCGTCTCGTAACAATATATATAAGCTAGTTAACGTAAGGAATAGTACAAAAAACCCTAGTATCATTTGAAATGACGAAAATGTCAAATGTTTAGTACTGAGCCTCAGTTAACAGTAAGGAATACAATTTAGTACAAAAAAACCCTAGTAATATTGAAATGAAGAAAATTTCAAATGTTAGTCTTTTTTGGAGCACAAAAGTAGAGGAAATGATACCATGGACATTACATATGCTCTGCTGACTTGTCCCAAAAGGTTTGGCCTTTAATGTGCTTTTACTAAATGTCCTATTTAGCAATCCCAGTGCGCCTACGAACTGTCCGTTATTTTTTTCTTTCTTGAGTGAAGATATTAATTAGCAAATTTTATAATCTCAATATATGTCTAAAGAGCCGTCATAATCGCGTATGCAAGCTATTTCGGTGTCCTGGTTTAATGAACCAAGAAACCTGCCTGTGTTATTCCGGCTGTTCTTTCTTGTTATTAAGTCGCTGAACGCAACATATGAAACTTAATCTGCCCGAGTGCCAAGTGATTAGGGTAATGCATGCCGAGGCATCTTGTTTTGTGGTTTCAAAATTGTGATACCTGCCTATTTTTACCCATCATCACAAGAATCCGGAACTGGCTACAACAGGCGCAACAATGTTTAAGCGGTGTAGAACAGCTGATGTACTTTACCACTGTATCAAAAAAAAATCTTCAAAAAAATTGCAGAAATTCACAGACTTGTCAGCTCATGCATAAGCATTGCCTACACCGCTTGTCTTCATTGCGCGTTATTTATAGCCAGATTTGATTATGAGTAGCGAAATACGGAACTTGCTTAAGAATTTCGTTTTCTTTTTTTTTTGGTGGTGTACATTTGGTGGTACGTGTACAACAGAGATCAAATGCCTTGCTTTCACTAATCCGTATTTTTGTTCAGAAGCAAGGCGGCGGGTACTCTTCCACAATTGTTTTGGCCTATTTATTTGGAGATTTTTATTTTTGGCTTATTGTGTTAGTGTGGCGGAGATTTTGTTTGCTTGCGCTTATAGGTTTTGTAGTTTTTTTGTTGTATTTCATGGTTGTTTACTTATATTGGGAAAATTATATTCATTTACGCCATTATAACGATTGCATGTCTAAGCTTCGGCAATCACGCATTTTGCGAAATTCATAACCTTACACCCTTGGCCTCTCTTCAGAACTTTTGATTCATTTTTCAATTTGTTTTTGCCGAGATTTTTTCTCTGGTGATCGCTCAGCGAGGTTTAGGTACATGAATAATTTCTTTTATTTTGATAGTACCTTTTTTAAATTGTGCTATCTTATTGTTTTGTTTTCAATTTCCTTTGACCAGTTATTTCCTTTTACTCTGTCTTGACAGCTACCACTTCCAACGCCTCACCAAACTTTCATGATGTCTATTAAGAATGTATTAATGAGGAGCAATTGGTAACTTTTATGAAATCTATGATTGGACGGAAGCCCGCCTGGTCGGGGTGGGTCATGATACAACAGGGAATAAAAACATATTTTATTTTCACAAATATATTTTTCCGTCATTGTTTTTATTCCCCGTTGTATAATGGTAAAATTTATGCTTAACATACGCCTGCTGTTCAATTTCTGCAACAATCTTATTTCTAAAAACAATAAATATTTATTGTAATGCAACGTCATACCGAACTAAGAGCTCATTTTTTCCGCAATTTGCGCGTGAATATTGCAAAAAGGACTTAAACGAAAGCCTTGAAATTTTATCTAATATTGTTTAGCACATATATGAACAAATGGTTTTAATCTTATAAAAAATAACGTACTCTTAAGGAGCAACGGCACACAAGTTAGCAGAAAATCGAAAAAAAGTTGTTTGAAATCCTATAAAAACAAAAACCTCTAAATTTTCTAACATTCTCCCCATGTTAGCCGCTAACTGCACTTGCTATAACATCAAAAACATGTTGCATCATTTTAAAAGATGATAGTCTTTTTTGGGATACTTAAACAGGGGAAATTGTCTTTCTGAAGGTCTGTGTGTCTGTCGTTCTTTCCGCGCATCCTTCAATTCAGCCATCCGGCCAAAAGTTGGAAGAATTTGTGAACGAGAAGGTTATATAGGCAAATCATTTCCAATATACTAAATATGGTGGCAATGTTGATACCTGTCAACATTATTAGGCAAAAACAAAAAATAGTCATACTTAAGGCAAGACCTCAATACGTTTTAGTGTTCTTTTATTCTAAAAATACATGGCTGCTTTGTCTTTGCGAGAGAAAACTAACAATAAGGCCTAAAAACGGTTTGACATCAATGTACACAAAGCGCTCGCGGCGCTTCCTCGCGACAGCGCTGTAAGTTCAAAAGTAACGAAAGGTTATAGTTGATGGTGTGAGCAGTGAAACGCGGCAAAATTGTAGTGACTTTAGCAAACCTCCACTGTGTTTATCGTGAGAGACTAGAGAAGGGAGGGAAAGAACATGAGAGGTTGGAAGGAAAGAGGAGAGAGGCAGTTACGTGTCAGGCGCTGAAGAAAACTATCGTCTTCCGATAAAATTCGCAGTGAAATAAGCACACACGCGGCCATTTTCTTCCTCAACCGCGTCGAGCTCGGGAGAGGAGCCCCACCGGCCATTCTCGCCACGAGGTACTATAGTGATAGCGACTTCCTTCACAGTTTCATAAATTGTATATTTTTGGTAGAAAAGGCAAATGATCCTTCCACGGGTAAAATAACTGAGAATGCGTAAAAAAACCTGACATTTTAATGTTTGCGGTGCCACCATAACAAATGATTTGCGTTAGAACGGTGGTTTGGGCTGGTTGCGCTGTTTTGAATTTCACGCAAAATGATTTGCGCCCAATTCGAAGTCTAGGGTTAAAAAAGGGCCAAACCTTTATAGTTACACCATACAAACAAAACCGCTGGTTTAATATTTGTGAAACACTTCAAATATGCTGGTCGCTAGATGTTGTTTGAGTAGAAATAAAAGCACCTTGCATCACGTTGATCCTGAAGTGTATACAGGGTGAGAATGGACACTTGTCGACTGCGTTCTTCGGTGGGGCTTAGACATGAAATAATGATAGCGGCTTCCTTCAGATTTGCAAACTTGATAATTTTGTGCAAAAGGTAAAATATTTCTGGTGAGGTGAAATTATGTCAGTTTTAAAGTAAAGGTTTGACGCCATAACAAACAATCGGCCCCTAAAGAAATTGAGCAGCTCCCTCTCACAGAACTAGTGGTCTATCTAATGTTTCTAGCCATTCAGGCATTTAATTTCCTTAAGTACACACGCACAAACTGTGCTATATGTAGTCTACGTGTAGCAGCTGCTGATTAGTAAACAGCCTATTTTTGACGCACGTGCTAGGACTGAGCCAGGGGTAAGCACGCACTTCTTGTCATTCTTCCTTTTTTTCGGAGTACTGGATAATTTACTTTCGGCTGAGATATGTGAAGCGTACACACTTGACTTTCTGAGACACTACGGTTACTATGTTTCTGGCCACATGGATTGCAATTTTTGAGATCCGCCCTCAGATTTTAAACTGAAACCTCGTGTTTATGTTCCTGCATTCTTGTCGCATGCAGTCTTCCTGCGCCTGGCTAGAAAAAATAGCCGTTACATGTCAGGCTTTTCACCCTAGAGAAACTATTAAAGTTGGTTTATGTTTAAGTGACTAGCGCTTCCATCACGTGCATGTTCCAGCTAGGAGTTCACATCAGCTGTTTCTACCAAATAACTGTTTTTATATGCCAGGCAGGCGTAAGCGGAATCGTGAGGAACGCTATCACTTGGAACCGCAAAGCTGTGGTTATTTTTGGGGCGTCACAACACGCCTGGAGATTTACAACTCGTCCTTGTGCGAGTGATAACTGACGCGTCCAGTCGCTCAGATTTTTTTTTCATTGCAGATGGGAGGCTCTTTTTATATTCGTGTGAACATTCTACGTTGGAAATGCCAGCCAAAGTTCAGTGAGAACTGCTGAAGGCATATTAAGTGCGGAGCACTTTAGGGGCCCGGCTTTTCGCCGTAGCTCGTCCGGCGTCACAGTATCTAACCAACGCCGTCACGAGGAGTCACGCACCCAAACAGAGGCTTCAAAAATGTCATCGCTCTGCCTAACCGGGATCAAACCAGGATCCTTGTCAAGCAGGCCAAACCTTGTGAAGCAGCCAGCATTTGCGCAGGTTCCTAGGGGAACGTTTTGCAATCGTTGTTGGCAGCTCAAGCCAGTAGTCGATATCACCGTCATTGAAAAGGTGCAGGTGAATTGCGGTAAAATAGATCATCTCTCATGTTAGGTTGACGGAATTTGGAGAAACGAAAATGCAGCTTCCTCGTAAAAACGTGAAGCATCCCATGGTAAAAGTTGGTTCTAACATACCTTCACTATATATTTGGGGTTTACCGTAACACTGGCATTTTTTGCACTTCTGGCTGTGAATTTCTTCCTTGACCCATGAACTCAGCGAGTAGCCTCCTGCTTTAATCGTATTTCCATTACTCAAAAACGCCGTGATAGGTGTTCCGGCGACAACTATTAGCGAAAAGATTACTCTGTAGGCATCTTTCTAAGCTATATTTGCGTGTGAGCTGGGCCATTGCAAAGGGTTAGTGGATTAATGTTGACTACATGGATATATCGAGTGCTCTTGTTTCAATACAGTGTTCCCCCGTAGGCGGTCGACAATCAGGCGTAGCACCCTTTATTCTCCGCTGCACTGAGGCCATTTTTATTGCGGAAAACACTACGTTCTTGTCACCAGCAAGTAGTCTCGACCACTGGCTCCGTGGTCTCGACGCCCGAAGACGGCAAGAATGAGAAGTGGAAAAGAGAAATGCAAAAAGAAAGACGCATGTCAGGAAATTTTACTGACCCGTTTTCCTTATGCAGCTCGATCCCGAAATGAACGTTGAACACGTATATCTGCAAATGCTTCCTGGCAAAATCGAGGGCCTGCTTGGTGATGTCTGAGCCGGGCGTCAATGGTAGCACGTAGAAGCCCTTCAACGCGGGAGTGATGTAGTCGTCGTAGAGTTTGTTACCAGGGTCGGCACTCACGAAGGCCTGCGGAAGGTCAGGAGCCGGGTTTACTGATGCAATTGAGCCAAGAGCTAATTTTGGGTATGGCGTGTTTCGCCAAAATGCATTTAAATGTTCGGAAGAAAGTGGTGCGGGCGTTGCTTTGGATCAGTGATATAAAGGGTGTGCCTTCGTTAATTTCTCCCATTTCAAACAGCGTGTTGTCAGATGCCCCAAGAAGTTTATGCCGGATCAGCCGAGCACTGAGAATGTCCAATGAACGCTAACATAGTACACGAAGTGAAAACTCGTCCGAAACCCCAGCAGGGATATTTTTATGACGTCGTCGTTCTTATTAAACACCAATTATAATCATGAGCATATTCATCATAATTTTCGAGTTCCCTAGTGGACAAGCACTTTGAGCCCCACCTGTCAGAGTAATTGTGCTTGCGTAAACATTTGCCACGTTATTCCGCGATTTAGTTCCGGCCACCCCGTCATCGAATCCTGTGCCCCGGCAGACATTCTGTTACTGTGGCACTTTACCTGTTGCACAGAACATCTCCCTACCAATTTCACTTTTGAGACTCGCGTTGTTAGTTTCGTTTCTAACGGGATCTTTAGTGATTCCGTTGCACTTGCCTGTCATGAGAGAAACTTCCTCACAATACTGACACACCCCCTGAAGTGGATTAACCATTGACGGTGAGAGTTGCCAACAAAAGTTAAAACAGCGGTTAACGTATTATGGCAAGCATTACAGGCAGTTCACCCGTTCCTCACGAACGTGAGGAACTGCCACCATCGATGGCAGCAACATCAAAGGGAAACTAAAAAGTGTTGGCCCGCGACAAATACACATTGAAAGTTCACGTAAACAAACATTTCGCAGTACCTCCATTAGAAGTGGCACAAAAGTTATGAGGGGGCCAGAACACACCTGGTGATGTAGTGAATACGATAGCATAAGTGTCGACTTGGATAACGGATATGCAGGGTGTTGTGGGCATCACCATAGCCCACTATAGTTGCCGGGTGATGGTGCACTTTTCGGTGAGTCAGCGGTGTGAATGCGAAGCTCAAAGCGGTGTGCGGTGAAATCGCATTTTTTTCAGTAATATTGTCGTCATTTCCACTTTGCGTATTTTAGAGCAAACCTATATTGACTGCAATAATGGCAGCATTTTCCCCGTCCGCGAGCCAAACCGGCTCCTGGCACGAGCCATCTTATGCAAGAAGTAATCGTAGGAGATTGGCCCAGATTTTTTAAAAGCTCCACGCACTAATAATGGAATTCTGTCGCCCTCTAGTACGACCTCCGAACGACAACGCGCACGGTGCAATCGGTTTGTATTCTATGGAGAGGCAACACAGTTACGACTCACCAGGAGCTGCGTCCCAACGAAGAGCGACGAGTGAAACCTTACTGTTATCAAGGCTGTTTTTGTTTGCATCGTTTCTATCTCCTAGCTCTGTGATTTTCATTTACTTTTCCTTAGGTCATCGGCAAGTACCCCGGAAAAGACTGCCTTCTTCCTCTTTCCCCGCATATTAACTATACGCGTGAAGGCGCTTTGCTTCTTCTGTAAATGGCATGTTCAGTTTACTTTTGTTGATACCAATGTAGCGAAAGAGGACCAGCGTCTGGCTTCCGATGTGGTGGTGGAGTCGATTAGCGAGGCAGTCCGCGCACCTCCGATCCTCCTCTTCCTCTTCTCCTACTGTCGCCCCCTGCCTGTGCTTCTTTATTTCTCAACACACTCCCGCCGCCACCAAGTTGGTTAGGAGCTAGCTGGCAGCTGCACGGGAAGTGGCGAAGTCCGCGCCCACTATGGCCAGTTGTCCGGCTTCCGTAGCGGCGCATGATTCCACAGTATCTATGCTTGTAGGCTGGCTGGCGGATCCAGTGGAGCATTTGGCTGGGTGTCTCGGTGCCTTCGTTATCTGTAGACAGCGTTGTCATTCGAGTGCGGCAGTACAAGTCCATAGCCAGCGTCACGGGCAACGAGCGCTTCCAGAGTTCCTGGATCAAAGTGACTTAGGGGATAAAAGTGAAGATTGCGAACGGTCAACCGGAAAGAGAGACCATGCTCCTGGTTTTCAGTCGCCTGGCAGCCGCCAGGATCAAACGGGAGCAGTTGATGTATACTGCCAAATTTCCAGAGAGCGTCACGGTAGCGTGATGGCATTGCCGTCGCCTCTACGTCTGATACTGCTTCCATGAGGAAATATGTGTGTTCGGTCGGCGTATCCGTTATCTCTGCGAACAATAGGACTTCGCTCTCGCCGTGCCCAACAAGGTACAAAGGCTCGTCCCGAATCGAGTTGCGCTTGCTGAAGAAGGGGTCGTCACCATAGAAGCATCTGTTCTCCTTCGCCACGAGGACACCTCCCCACCGCGCCTTGACCAGCGTGGCCGAAGCTCGCTTCCGGCGTCGAAGCTCGCTCATGGTGCGTCGGAGGAGCAGGCGCTTCGGTATCCCCTGACGCGAGTCCATCTTCTGCACGAACGGCGTCTTTGTTGCTGAACCCAACGAAAACATAGTTGACTCGAAACCGGGTAGCTGAACTGCTGGCGAAAAGAGAGATGCGTCGCTGACGTAAGGGTCGCAACAGGGAAGCTCGGAGGTCTCCAAAACAAGAGTCGCATCATCTAATCTAGGGCCATGGCAGAACGGGTCCGACGTCTCCGTGGCGGTAGTCAAGGCGTGAGTGCGAGGGTTGCGGAAGGGCTGTAATGACGCCTTTGACGTGAGAGTCGTGTCGGTGACGCCAGCGCTGCGGCAAGGCCGGTCAGACGTCTCGGAAACGATGGTCGTGTCAGCGACGGCGAGGTCTCGGCAGGGTCCCTCAGATTTCTCCACAACGGAAATCTCGGCAACACTAGGGTTATGCGGTCGCTGGAGCCACTCTCCCGGGCTGGGCCCATCGGGGTCTTGCTTGGCGTCCTGAAAGGCTGCAGTGCCTCCGTCGTCGTTGTTCTGTTCTTCTACCGCCGCACCAGTCATTTCGCGAACGGGTGGCACGTCACCCGGGACCATTGTCTGCCGGGCCTCCTTGGGGATCGAGTAAATAATCGAGGTTGCGGTGCGGGTAGTAAACAGGGCCGCCTGAGGTTGAAGGACGGGGCTTGCGTTAGAGTCTTGGCTCGCAGAGAAGCGTACGCGCGTTCGCAGGGTGCAGATACGCTCGTCGTAATCGATCGCTTCCAAAACGTCGGCATCAAATTCTTCATCCTTCAGGTTCTCCTGAACTTGAGCGTCGAGTTTGTCAAGGCTCACCTGGTCATGCAAGATGAGGTCGAGGACACTTTGTCTGTCAAGGGCCGTTGCGGCCTGGCTTCGCAGCAAGGCGTCGAGGACTGTCATGGTCCCGGAGATGGTCGCTCGCAGGACATCTCGGCGAATACGAAGAACGTCCATGGCACCAGTCGATGAAGCAAGACGCTGGGGTTGCGAATACCAAGGGGACAAGGGCGGGCTTGGGCACGAGCCGAAAGGGGCGGCGGCCGAGGGCAAGGCTTCCAGGATAAAGCAGTACTTAGGTATCCAAGCCTCGCGTGCCTCGGAGCCGCTGCGCCGTCGAACGTAGATTCGCTCGTGCGCCGGTTCCCGGGTTTCACGGCACCAGAAAAGGTGTAGCGAAAGAGGACCAGCGTCTGGCTTCCGATGTGGTGATGGAGTCGATTAGCGAGGCAGTCCGCGCACCTCCGATCCTCCTCTTCCTCTTCTCCTACTGTCGCCCCCTGCCTGTGCTTCTTTATTTCTCAACAACCAATACATGTGTCCACCCACTTTTCCAAGCCGAAGGCCACAGCGATGCCTTTACTGCGTCGAATGTTGTTAGGTGAGTTTGCAATTCTAACACATCTTCACATCTTTAAGTTGCGCTTGAAGATGGGTTCGCATCCAACTAGCCCAACAGTTGATTTTGCAATTCTAACTCGGGTCCTGCAGCATGAAAATGCAACAGGGACTCCGGTACCGTTGTCGAGCCTTAGTTCTTCTTATTTGTTTTCTTTGCTGTCATTCTGTTCGCGCTATCGGTAATTTTTATATCACGCGGATGTCCGGACGTTGTATTTTCGCGTAATGAGGCATGAGCAAGTTTTGGCCTTAATAGTGGCAAAAGGTAGGCACCACTCTCCACCAGTCATTTATAGTTCTTGTAGTAGTCAGGGCAGCCGGAGAGTGTCATCTGTTGTCGTCCTAAACGGCTGCACCAACCAGAGGTTTCCTAAACGCAAGGTGCATATTATTCGGCATAGAGCCATCATTGTGCAACATAAACGATATTTCGACTCAAATATAATAAATATCTAACTGGCGTATGAAACCTTCCTGCAAAAAGTACATAAACCAGCCTCAAATTCAAGTTTTTCTTTGAAAGCACTTGGCCTTCTCTGAATTGTGAAATTCACCTTATTTCTAGCTTTAACCCATAATATTACCAAAACGTATATTTCAGGCTATTCACAAATGTCGCCCATAGCGATGCTACAAGAATAATTTCATGGCTTTACACATCTTCAGCACCGTTTCAACATCTCTTATGCCTGTCACCAGCTTTTAGGGCCGCTAAACTATCGAATATGCTTTCGCAGCGGTGGAATCTGATAAGAACGTGTGGAAATGAATTCCAGGATTTTTGAACTCTTCTCTTGTAATGAAGTGAAATAATAATTTTGGGTGTTTTTCTCTTAGAGCGATCTAAAATATGTTACAAAAAAATTTCGCATGTAAAAATCTTCCAGGTTTGTAGCTCTTAGCAGGCGAATCAGTTAACGTGTCACACAACGCAATTATTTTTAAATGGTAATGACGTATGCGGGGAAAATAGGTTGAAGTACCAGTGCAGGGAAAGCACTTTTTGAACGCCGGCGAATGATGTGAAAAAAATGAGGGCCACATGTAGAAAAAAAGAAATGGTTTCAACATTTCCGCGGGAAGAGCGGCCTTTTTTTTTCAGAACAACCATTACTGGTAGAAGCTAGTCCACCGGCCAATGCGTTAACCCTATTTCTTTTTTTGGCACGTCGCATTTTTATCACACGCACACATTACAATTCCGCATAATTGCTTTTTTACCCGTTGGCTGCTGATGGCAGCTGTAACCGTTGCATATTAAGTGGGAATTTCCCTCAGAATATGTGAAGCAGACACTTTTGTTTGTAGGGCTTATAGTTTTCTGATACAAACAGACCCTAATAGGGCAACAAATGGGGCCTATTAAAGAACGTCTCCACCCTGGTGCCACGTAGCACATCGAGAACAACACCAGAACAGCTAGTTTATTTATTTATTATTTATTTGCATACTTACTTCGCCCGTTGGGCATTATAGTAGGGAGGACAAATAATCGATATAAAACACAACATTGCACACTCTTTGAAAAGTTGAAGAAAAAAAAACCCCACCTCCCCGAAGGGGATCGTGCGGAAATGCGAATGCATTGGGTGCACCGATGAGTGCGGTGCGAGTAATTATTATTAATGGCGTACTTAATGAAGAGAGACGAGAGTGTGAGTCCTCCAACCGATGATGACGTTGAAGCAACTGCAGTGACGTCACCGCCAGCGGGAGGTGTAATGCTCAGGTTGCATTGTGTTACACTTCGTGCTTGCGGTATCGTTGCCGCGAGGGATTCGACTTCACCGACTTCCATCGCTATCAAGGCGCCAGGCGCGCGCTCCACTGCATTATATAGATTCCGAGCGCAGCGAGCGGAGAGAGGGTACGCGGAGAGGAGAGAGAGCCCGCCGAGCTCCGCGATGCGAGCGCCCTCACACGCCCGAGCGCGCTCCTCCTCTCCACTTACTCTCCGCTACTCCGCCCGAGCTCCGCGATGCGAGCGCCCTCACACGCCCGAGCGCGCTCCTCCTCTCCCCTTGCCCTCCGCTACTCCCGCCCGAGCTACCACCTGCTCCGGTTGCTAGGCGCGCCACGCGCCACGCCGGTTGCTAGGCGCACGCCGACGGAGCACGACAACCCCCGACTAAGAAATGCATTCGCATTTAAAAAATCAATTGTAAGAAAACATACGAGGTTTAAGTTAGTAAGCCGCAGACCGTGAGTACAATACTAATCACACATGTGGTACATTCTGAGGGAGCGCATGAGACAGCACTACAAACAAGTTTCAGCCAGGTAACAAGATACATTCATTTACACAGCACGCTGGCTAACATTGCAAAGCATAAATATCAAAGTTTCAAATGGCGAGTACATTTTTATCTATAAACATATTATTGAAGAACAGTGGGCAACGTTACGTTAGTTTTCTGGGAAATAGTTCTTCTAGGATGCCACTTGCGATAAATATCACCGTACTTTGTTTTTTTTTACAGCTAAACGCTAGAAAGAGGAACGCATTGCAGTGAAAACCCGTCAGACGGGGGAGAGGGGAGGCGGCGACCCGAAGAACCGAAGTCCCAGTTTGACGAAATGTCGGTAAGTCTATAAACTTGCACTGCCAGCTTTATTTTTTGGCTTGTAGACTCTGTGCTATCCAAAATTGAGAAAACAACAAAATAAGGTTTTAAGGTTTGCCGGAGTTTAAAACTTGAACTACCTAATGACCTAATTGGATGCCATGCCTGTAACTCGCTAATTACCTGCACTACAAGCTCAATTTTTCGCTTGTAAGTTAATAGAGTCTAAACGCTGAGTCTAAACTTTGCATGACAAAGGTAACATATCTCCTAAAACACTGTAGAAAACATGAGGCTGTCTATTTTAGAGTACCATTATTAACCAGGTACTTATAAAGAAGCATCAGTATATAAAGAAAAACATGCCCAGAACCAGAATGAACGAGCATTCTCGACACATAGCCGAAAAATGGTTCCACGAGGATTGTATGAAAGAGTCCTACTTTGTGCAAACTGTGCTTGACTGGAACCAACTGCCTGAGAATGCCGCAAGAACAATAGCCGAACTTCTATCAGTTCTTTAGGAAACCAAAATAACGAGCGCACCTGGTCCGGATGGGATCACTTCCTTTGTCCTTCGCAGCTTGCTTGAGGCGCACAGGGAACAATTCCTCGACTGGCACAATGATATCTGGGAATCTTCGGTGCTGCCTAATAAGTGAAAGGAGTCATGCGTGGTACCCATTCCAAAGCCTGGCAATCCACACCCGCAAATAGAGAATCTGAGACCCATTTCTTTGATTTCTAATTATTAGGAAACTTATGGAAAGAATGGTTCTCGCAAGAATTCAATGGCATTTAAAAAACAATAAGCAAACTGCACCCATGTAAAATGGGGTTCCGGAGGCACCTTTCTATTCCAGACAGCTTAAAAATGCGGTCCAAAGATATAGCTAACACCTCATCATGTGGTCCCTGTCTAGTGGTAGCAATCGATGTTAAAAAAGCATGCGACTCGGTAATTCATGAAGCAGTTATCCAAGGCACACGGACCCGAGGACTGGACAGAAGGCCACTCGCCTTTGTCCAAGATTTCCGGCGAGACCGCCACTATCGAGTACGAGTTGGTGACACACTCGGGGCAAAAACAGGAGACTGTGTCGGAGTACTTCAAGGTTCTGTCTTATCGCCAAAGCTATTTAATATTGCCATGGCTCACCTTCCCCCACTCCTGGATGCGATTGAAGGCTTACGTTTCACAATCTGTGCAGATGACATAACGCTTTGGAAGAGGGGAGGCTCGATAGGCGAACAAGAACAACCAATGCAGCAAGGTCTAAACACAATCACTTGTTTCTTACTCGAAGTAGGACTCATTCCATCTCCAGAGAAGACTGTTTTATAATAGGGGCAAACAAACGGCTGCACAAACAACACGTAAAGAGCCAGTCCAAGCTCACGAACAATGGAGTATACAAATCCAAGAGCGACCTATTCTCCGCATTCTCGGTCTTGACATAGACGAGGTAGGGGGAGCCACCACGTGGCTCAAGAAATTGACCGAACATGGAAAAGCACCCTTTCCCTGATCCGCCGAGTTACTTCAAAGAAGTGTGACGCCGATGAACGCGTTCTTCGCATTTTGGTAAAAGCCTGCTGATTCCAAAGGCGACGTACGGGTATAAGTTCGCTAGACTCACAAAAAGAACAACGCGTTTCTGCAGAATACCTTAACCGTGAAGCCATGCGAGTTGACTCTGGTCTTCATCGCTTCGAAATGGTTGATAACCTCCAGCTTCACTCAGGGATAACCTCCAGCTTCACCATAGGAGACGGAGCTCAAAGCTTATAAGCCTCACAACTACTGCGCCTCGAAAGCACTCAAGCCGGCAGGGCCATTCTTCGTCAACTTGGTCACGCGATAGACACGGAGCCTCTGATCTACGAACCGCCTGAACTATGAAAAAAAAAATAGCCATCGTTGATCACCGGCCCATGCCCAAAAACAAAAGCACATGCACATCCTACACGCCGCCAACGAGAAGCAACGACACACCTGAAAGTGCTTTAGTGTACCGATGCGGAGGATTTACACTGACGCAGCCCTTCAAGACGATCAGGTCGCCATAGCGTGGTACTGCCAAAATATGAAAAAATAAAAGAGCCAAGGCTTTCCGTGGTACCGCTTACTACTGGCGACGAAAGAAGTGCACAGAATTGCCGTCACAAGCCTCACTTAGGCACCAGCCACTTTTCTGCTCTATATGGACTCCAAGAAAGCCGTTAGAGAATGCCAAAAAAATAACACGCGCAGTCGGACGGTCGCAAGAACTCGTGCAGTCGCAAGAGACCTTCGACAAGTCGGCCGCACAATTACAATTCACTGGGTCTCTGGCCATAACGGATACCAGGCAACGACGAGGCACACACGGCAACACGGGGGATGCTTTCCAACCTCGATAATTGCCAAAAGCCTCCGTCGCGACCAACGAAAGTCTTTCCCGCTCTCCAAGCGTCGACACCTCCATCTTTGGAGCTTCTGCCCGACGAGCTGGAAGAGGGATGGAATGAGTAAGAGTGTGACTACAAAGAAGCTATTGCCAAAGCATCAGCTGAGTGAAGTGCAGTGCTTCGACTTCCTGTACCCTATCCTATCCGGTTATCACCGGTGGGCATCGGTCACACTCCGACGTATTCAGATGAAGACTGCCCTCGGCATCACGGCACGCTTTCGTCTACGCCCCGGCGACGGTGTCTGCAAACAGCGCAGATTACCTTACAGCCAACAAGTCGCTGACATTCACCATCTGCTATGGAGCTGCCCTGCTTTGCAGGACCAGGGGACCCACGCACATGCTCTGTTCTTCATCAAGTCAGGCCACAAATGCTGCGAGAGTGGACCATCCCGAAGGGTCTGCAGAACACAGGATGATCCTCGACTCTCTTCTCGTATACGTTCTAGAAGCCGCCATACAGGACCATATTTAGTCGCGGCACTCACTGTGCCCCCGCTATCCTCGAACTCCCTTCCCCTCTTTCCCCTTGACAAAGGTCAAGGCACGGAGTGTAAGTAAGGATAATAAATACATTATACACCAACAACAATGACTGCCTGAAAGCGCTGTGAGCGTAGCGAAACATGAAGAGTTTGTCACAACTCTTCAGGTTAAGTCACAACAGTGGATATGCTGAGTGATAAGTTGCTATATTGCCATGTGCATGCTTTCGTGTAACTCGATTTCCGAACGTTGCACAAATGTGTTTACTTGGGCTTGCTTTGTGCGTAAAGCCATGGTCATCAAGATTTTGCTATACTGTAAGCACTTTGGTTGTCGAAATTATTTTTTACTCCTTTCTTGGCCCTGTACAGGACTAATAGTATGCTGAAAAAAGTAGAAACAAAAATAAAAATCATACAGGAACTGTTCTTCTCTCGAAATAAAAATTCAGGGCTGAAAGGGTTGTGAAGTGAGAAATACAACACTACTCACCTCCGGGTAGGTGAGAACTTCGCGGAAAGTGTACGCGAGGGTGTCCCCCACGTGTTCCTGTGCTTGGGAGCTGCCACGCAGGGCAATTTCTTCCATTTTGAAGAGCATCACCAATATAAGCGGAGGAAGCAGCCAACTGAACAGTAGCTGCTTCTTGTGGCGCCATACGCTTGTGGACCGTTTGGAGAGAAGCGCCCACATGCGCCCTCGGCATCCTGGGTCCGATGACAGCCTCGTCGCCATGGCTTGAACCATGCTCGCTGCAATACGCCGCGCCACATGGTCAACCACGCCACGTTCTCAACCGAAAGGGCCGTTCGCATGGAGCACCGTGGCAGTTATCAGTACGGGGGCCTATAATTGACCTACAGTAGTTTTTAGCTTGCCTGCCACTGCGAATTTAGACAATACGATTTCACTTTGTACGTTTCGAGCATTTATTACCTGCGCTTCCATTATTGAATTTAAATCAAGAGGAGAAAAGCTTTATGGGTACTTAAGAAGACATCCCTCCTAGCGGCAGGACTTGCTACTTCAGATGGCGTGGATTTGAGGCAAAACAGATCAATATACTGAGGTGAGCAAAAAAAAAAACAGTCAAGGTGCATGGCAACGTGACAAACAAAAAGTTACAAGGGCCGGGAAAAAAGATCGAAGGACCTCAAAATAGTTGGCCTCGTTGATTGTAAGACACGTACGAAGCTAAACAAACGTTCATCTTGAGCGCCGCTTCAGCATGACTCAAGGGTCAATCAAGTGTTATAGTCCAAGAGAAGCTTCTCTTCGTAGTCACAAAAGTACTGCTGTCGCTGTTTTCTGTTCTGCAGGGAAACAGCAGCAGCATGCCAAAACGTACCAAACAGCCCGCTCCACAAAGCACACCAAGCACAGAAATATACCAGCCCAGGTCATATTAAACGAAACGCTAAAAGAGAGGAAATGAACCTTCATTGGAGCAAACGGTGGTGGTTGAGCCGGCTAGTCGTCTCCTTCTCTCTAGCCTGATGTCCTTATTTCGTCGTCTTTTGCCTTCTTGGGTATAGCAGAAAATCAAATCCCTCTGGCCTATCTTATGAGGAGGCCAGCATTTCCTCGGGGGTTCCTGACACAAGCACACGCATCCAGTCACAGACACTGCCATGCTCTCGTCTTCCCGGAACACAGAATTCGAAAGACGAGCGCAAACTTTGAGCTTCTTTAAGATGCACTGGGAATGTCCTGGATTCTGGAATGACCTAGCTGCCAGCCACGTTTCTTATTTATTTTAGTTACGATGTCTTCAGGACCAGTGGCATCGCCAAGGGGAGTGGTGTTCAAGCAAGAAAGCAAAGCGAGAAGAAATCAATACAGTTAAATCAATAGCACTATGTAATGAAAAATAATTTGAACTGTGATCATGGAAAGCAAACCTCAGAAAAGCACCTGATTGTACAATGTAAGCTAGAACATTTAAAACTAGTGGTTGCCATTAATTGATAATGTTAAAAGGAAGGCGATTCCAGTCGTGACTTGTCCAGGGAACGAACGAGTGAAAGCAATACTTTGTTTTGAACATATCTATTTGTGTACATGGTCGACGGAGCGGTATTGGTTATGTGGGCATGGTATAAATAAACTGTTCACTCCACACAGGGTGTACTACAACATGTGACAAAGAGTCTTTAAATTTGAGGCCGGGTCGACAAAGAGTAGAGGGCTAGGTCAGATTTCAATGAAGCAATGCGTGCGGTGCGATTGCAGAGCAAACCTAACAAAATTATTTGGAACACGTTCTAGTGGAGTTACAAGGTTTGCCTGACATGGGTCCCATATTGAGCATGTATATTCAAATTTGGAGCGAAATAATGTTTTGTGGAGCAGTAATTTTATTAACTACGGTGCTTTAAAGAAGTTGCGGCGCAAGTAATTGAACATACTGGTAGCTTTTTAATGATATGGTCAATCTATGGTCAATCTAGCTGTCAATCTGTCAATATGGTCAATCTAGCTGTCATGGGAACGGCAAGGTATTTGTAGGAAGCCGCTGATTCTAATCGGACAACGTTCAAACAAAAATGGGATGGATTAGTCCTACGGCCAGAAACTCGCATTATTTGCAATCGTTTGTGTTGAATTCTATTAGCCTTGCTTTTGTTCGCTTAACGACAACATCCAAGTCAGTCTGCAAAATAGTTTTGTTGTTATCAGAGATGATTTCTCAAAAAAGTAACACAGTCACCAGCAAATAAAAGAGCACTACATTTCAACAAAGAAGGAAAATCATTAATAAAATAAGAAATAAGAGTGGTCCAAAGACCAATCCCTGCAGTACACTTGCGCAAACGGGGCTAAAACGAGAGCGACATCAATTAACGACAAAAAACTATAAACGGTTCGTCAGAAAGAGATCAATAAATTTCAACGAACGTTTGTCTTGTTTGATTTCATTTATCTTATGAAGTAAATTGATTTAGCCTATTCGAGTTAGATTTGATTTAGCGTATGAAGTAGTAGCCTATATGAAACCTTATCAAATGGCTTTAAAATTTAAAAATAGGCCGTCATCATGTGACGATTGATCTAAAGTTTGATGTAATTTGTGAGTACAATAAAAGGTTGAGTTTCTCAAGCATTTTTATTAGACAAACTAGGTTCGGCTGCTGCGAAAAACGAGTTGAATTTCAGATAATTAACCAGTTTACTGTAAAGGACAAATTCTAGTAGTTTACAGCCAGTGGCGTAGACAGGGGTTATTTTGGTGTAAGAACACCCCAGAAGTTTTGTGAGTGCTGCATTCCCCCTTTTATGAGGGGAGCACTTTTAAGGACGGAGAGCTTTTAAGGGCGGAGCACTTTTAAGGGCGGAGCACTTTTAAGGGCAGAGCACTTTTAAGGGCGGAGCACTTTTAGGGCAGAGCACTTTTAAGGGCGGAGCACTTTAGGGGCCCGGCTTGTCGTGGTAGCTCGTCCGCGGTCACGGTGCCACCTGGCGTTATGCTCCCAAACAAAGGCTTCAAAAAGATACCCGCTTCTCCCTCGATTCAGAATTTCAGCCAAACGGTAAGGGGATACTTGAACAAGAGCTTTATATCCGTTCTAAACTCCTATAACCGATGGCACTCGTCCTACATGTCTTTTTATTTAGCGCAGAGAAAACTGCAGGAACATTTGAGGCAATTATCTGCACTTAACAGGTAGTCCCCACGTTCATTTAGTTATGAATGCTTGTTCAATTAATTAAGAACCCCTGTTCAACCCCTGTTAACGAACCCCTGTTCAATTCATTAAAGAAGAAGTTATACATAGAGGGGAAGAGCATGAGGGCTGTTAGCAAGCAGCGGAGGGCAGCGCCACAGCCCCTCTGGTGAATCACTGCTCCGCGCATGACAGCTTTCATGCTGAGTGTAACTGCTTCAATTTTTATTTGCTTTTTTCGCCTTTCAAACGAGAAATAATATAAAGGTTTTTATGATGATAGTGCAGAAAGCACTGGTTTCAGTGTTATTTGTACGCAGAAATTACAGTGAACGCAAAAAACTACCTTTCGGATTTATTAACGCAGAAGTATGAAAAATGATACCTTTTGGCCGCAGGAGCTCTGTTTGGTTTTATTTTTTTTTCAGTCGCACATAACCCCACCCCCCTAAACATGTTTCTGTCTATGCCACTGTTTGCAGCAGTTACAGGTTAAAGGATTAGGGCGATAATTACAAGGAAATTGTTTATTATCGGTCTTATAAACTGGAATCACCATCCCTATTCCCTTTACCTAGGAAGCATAGCTGTGTCCAACAATTGCTGAAATATTCTTGCTAATATGATGGCACAATAAAACTTGTTCAATTTCAGCAATTTTCTGCTAATGCCATCAAAGCCATGAGATGACGTATTGTTTAGTGAAGCGAAAAGTTTAACGATACCGGGTACATCAATGTGTACTGGAGGCACAGCTGCGCAACTGAGCGTTTGGGTTGGAGGCTTCACATTGGTAGAAGCCGGTAGAATTATGATTTTTTTTAACAAATATTGATTAAGAAGTCTTGCACAGAGATTGCGGGGGACCACTTCGTCGAATGTATCGTTGAAGCTGATCATGTCTGTAAGGTCCCCTCATGAGGTCAGCGGCCAGGCGCCCAGGCCACGCGTGTGATAGGAAAGATCCCCGCCGCTCGGTCTAGCGGCGCAGCACTGCCGACACTGCGCCGTGGTCGACGCCAATTCGACGCGGCACGTTCGGGAGCCGGCTTGTCTGGACAGAGGAGTACCGCGGGGATAGTCCCCCTTTGGGAATGCAGACGGTCCCGCTAAGTTCCCGGAATTGTTGACATATCGGACAACGGAGGGGGTGATCGTCGCCTGACCGCGCGGCGCGGCGAGACAGCATTGTTACGCGCCCTTGTCGGCACGGTGTATAGCCACCGCTTTTCACACCCACCCCTCGCCCCCGCATGCCTGCTCGCCGGCGTGCTGGGTTTTGACCCGAAGGTGGTGGCGCCTTATTGAATATTCCGAAGATGGCGGAGTGACAGCTGTCTAATCGAATTTGGGCCCTCCCTAACGCGTGTACGAAAGCTAGAGGGGCGTGCCCGGGAGAGAGTAATACCGTGGTGTTACAAGGCCGAACTTGGCCGCGGAACAGGGTGCTTGTCTGAGCCTTCAGCTAGACAGTTCCCGGCGAGACAAGGAGTCTTGACCGCTAAAGCTTGGTTGGGATTTCTGAGCGCCCCAAGCTACAGATAGATTAGAGGATCACTTCGGAAGTTTAGGGTACAGCTGTGTACCGGGCAACTAGACGGGTCCTGCGGCGGGAACAGAGTACTGGCCGTCGTTTCTCGAGCGGTTTGTGTACGCTCCGAGCATAGCAGAGTTAGACGAAGTTTGAGAAGCTCGAGTGACTTGTTCGCATTTAGAGCTAGCGTCTAACTGCAGTTTGATGTTTTTCCGTCTTTATTACTAATGTACCCAGCTATCCTACTGTAAATAGTTGTATATAAACTCTTCGTTTCCCTTCGTCAACTACAAACGCCTCGACTTCGTCAATTCGACGGCCATCTCCGAGAACTACAACACCATCGCCCTGCCAGCCTCCTGCCAAATCAACCGGAGCCCGGGCGATTGGGTTCCTGATAGACACCGCACTTCGGGGAAACGAACATCAATCTTCACTATGTCGTTGGACGGACGTCTTACGGTGTGCGAAAACGTTTTGACGTTTTGAAGGAAGCACAATTTATATAAATTCTGTCTGGAGCTTTTACGGCCGTAATTAGAAGCAGTAATTAGAGGAAGCATACGGCCGTAATTAGAGGAAGCATTAGAGGCAGTATTGAACGCAGTCCAACACGAATTTGAAGGTGATGGTCTGGCGATGCGATACAAACGTTTCTTTTTTGTTCTTAGCCAACCGCTCGATACGGACGTCACACCATAGTGCCTGAGCATGCATGGCGAGGGCTTGCTTCAGTATGTATTTTTTAAGCAATTCCCAAGCTTTGCTTTAAATACTGTCCCAGTAGCTTCTACTGAGATCGGTCAAATGTATTTAAGAATATGTCTGTAAATTCATGAAGTGCATTATTGATTGCGTCAGTGTTGGCTTTGTTATAGTCCAGGATGGCTTTACATTTTTAGATCGTTGTGGAGCAGTCATTTCAGTGTTAAAGTTAAGCCGTAAGTGGTCACAAATTCCAGCACAGCAGAGTGAGAGCAGAGATGAGATCAAGTGTAGTAGTTATAATTGGGTCAAGTGTGTTCCATTCGGTCAAGGACAGCCTAATTGGTTGGGTAAATAGTTGTGAGGCGTAATAGACAGAACACAACTACAAAACTTCTTGTGTTTCTGGGTTAGAGTAGGGAAGTTAAAATCCTCTAGAAGGAAGACAGAGAAAGTGGGAACTCTGTACGAATCCTATTAAGGACGTCTGGAAGTTTATTTACGAAACAAGGCATTGAAGACAGGAGTCTATAGCAAAAACCGAGGGAACCTAGAACAACTATGGTACGTTGTTAGTGAGGCCCATATGATTTCAAGGTTGCTGGAGACAGAATTTCTTGATGAAGGGAATCCGTTTTAAATAGCCGGAAATATTCCACCATCTTAAAACCCAGTGTGGTCGCATCGGTAGATGTGAAATCTCAAGGGTTCGTAAAAAGTTTCAAATTTTTGTATGCTATTAGACGGCCAAGCTTGAGTGATAGCTACAATGTGCGCAAAGCAAGAATCTACTGCGTATGACACTAAATCTTGTTTGTTAACGACGCGGCGTGGACAAGTCAATAATCCAGACAGTTGCGTTAACATCCGTCCACTGCCCCTCTCACTTGCCTATGGTGCAGTACCATCGATATATGCAGACACGATGACGTGTTTGTGTACTGGTGCTTTCATTGTACTGAATTTCTTCAATACTATTTGCGTTGTAAGTGTATCATTTCTTGTTTCTGTTAAGCTTGTCGTGACTCAGAAAACAGGGATGAAAACCGTATTGATTTTAAGCGCATTCACTAAGCTTTCTCTCGACGGTACGTGTAGATGGACAAAAGTCTTCTGGTACTACAATATTTGTTTCTGTTTGAAAAGCTAGCATTCAGAGATTGCATGTATTTTCACTGCAATGGGCACATACTTCACAATAACAGGACGAAATTTGTTTTGCGAGGCTACCTATGCGATGCGCCAGTTCATTGAACCTGCCGGAAATGTATTTGTTTAGAACTGTCAATCTTGTGCACCCAGTTAAGTTGTATTTTGCGCCTTTCTCATAATTCATTACATTCAACTCAGATAGAGTTGGCTAAGAAAGTAGGGCGGCGCCTAGAGTGCTGTTATGCCGGCCAAGAATCCAAGGAGATTACCCATCGCCCAGCAGGATTATTAGTCATGCAGATGCGTGCCACCCTATTCGCAGCAATGTCAATGGCGGTAAGACGTCTGAAATGTGAGTTGCTCCTTTACAGCAAATTTTCAGGCGGAATACACAGACTGATAGGTGCAAAATCAGTTTTATTCAGATAGCTTGCATGAGGCCGAATAAAACAAAGTGAATTACGGAATTGCGGTTAAGAGCTGACACCGTTCAAAACAAAACGTTTGTGCTAGAAATGGTTAAAAAACCATCGTTGAAAGTAATTTAATCAAGAAAATACACTTAGCACGTGATTGATAACTAAAAGTACAGTGAATTCCATGTGGCTGTTCGAGCAGATGACTCCGTGCACAAGTACAGCAAACCCGGCCCCGAACTTTTTAGCATACACTTAGTATTGGAGGCTTACGTCTCGTTTCGATCATAGACTCCTGTTCTTGCTGCTGCTGATGTTCTTGCTTGTGCTGATGGACGTGGTGATCTTCGCCAACTCGGATGATCACGTCCTCCAGCGAGGTCACTGCCAGGCCGACAGATTCAATGCCCAGGTCCCCACTCTGCTGCTCTATATCCTGAAACGTTACAGCACAGTTGTAAGCAGCAATGTTGACTCTAAATGCAGCTGTACATATATGTTCAGCTCTTCAAAGATGATACAACCTTTCTATGCACGGACAGCTACTGACGCACAGATAGCAATTCGGCGATTAAACTTTCAGAAGCAACACCCCTTGTTCCCACTAGCTTTTTTTAGATGCAAAGCATCTCTTGCTCGGGGCTATGTCCTGCGTCCGTCCGTTGTCCGCACCTCTCCCCCTCTTCCCACCAGCTGTGCGATAGCGCGCGCGCTGCTCCTCTTCTCCCCCTCTCCACGCCAGCTGCGTGATAAGCGCGCATGCGCGTATCCTTTCTCATCTCCTTCGTCTACACTCCATCTGCTCTATAGAACGTCACTCTCTCCTCTCCCCAACAGCTGTGCGCGCTGCTCCTCCTGTTTCTAACTCCTCACCACTTCAGATAAACCTGGTCCGCGCCGCTGTTCCGTTCAGTTGCTGCTTCGGTCTGCGCCGTCCGATGAGCTGACAATGGACGCCAACGATTCTGGCAGTGACCCGCAGCGGTGGCTCAGTGGCTAAGGCGTTGCGCTGCTGAGCACGAGGCCGCGGGTTCGATTCCCAGCCGCGGCGGCCGCTTTTCTGATGGAGGCGAAAAGAAAAAAAAATTACACCATCTTCCCACGTTGGAACCCTGAGGAGATGCAAAGCATCTCGAGTTTGCACGGCGTTGCATCTCCTCAGGGTTCCCACGTGGGAAGATGGTGTAATTTTTTTCATCTTAGTTCAACTGCGCTGCAGTTGCGCCACCGAATGGTATTATGGTAAGTTGGGGCTCTATTCCAGAAGGCCCAAGTTCCGCCTACTCCCGAGTTTTCAGCTGCTTGGGTTTTGAAAGTAGTGATCGTGGAGCATTCGATACACCGCGAGCAAAACCGCCGGAAGCGCGCGCAGCACGCCTGGCATATTCAGCGCGCTGTATTGGGGCCGCTTACGTTGATAAAGTACGGCGAAGGACTCTGGTACGGCTTGTGCTATCTTCCGCATGCAGCCCCATCTGAAATAGCTCTGCAATGCTCATTCCCCAGCGTAAACTAGATAACCCACTGCTGCTTTGAAATCTCCAGCCTGGCTGTTGGCCACGCCCGGCTCGGGGCGGTCCGCTTTTCTCGGTGTTCTGAGGCGCTATTCCAGAAGGCCCGAGATAGCTCGGTCCCGAGTTTCCAGCTGCTCAAGTTAACAAAGTAGTGATAGTACAGCATCCGCTAAACCTCAAGCGATACCGGCGCAATCACGCGGAGTACGCTTAGCACTAATCAGCGTGCCCAGTTGAGGCCGCTCACGTTGAAAAAGCGCAGCTCTCACGAACATCGGTGTTCAGCGCCGTCTAGAATCGAGTTGCAATATGTACTACGTTATGCAAAGTAGATAACCCAGCTATTCCTTTTAAAACTCCGGCCTGGCCCCAGCCTTCTTTTGAAGCTCCGCCCTGTAAAGCGGGGCGGCTCCGATTTTCTCGGCGTTCTGTTCTTCCACTGAAACCTGTTTCCTACGTGGTTTGAGGGTGGCTCCAGTGCAGCTCAGCGCAATCCCAAAGCAAGTAAGCAAGGAAGATCACGACTGTCAGACTGACCGGCTTTGTTTACGTGCGGACGGCAAGCGTAGTATCAGACATCGCCCCTATTTAGCGTGTCATGAGCGTGTTTCAACATTTTGCGAGTGCGTTTTAGACGTTGAAGGTGTGTCATCTGTCGTCGATTGTGTTTTGCTGTGTATGAATACGGCTTCCGTGGGAAAATCTTGTCGTCTTGGCCACTCCTATCATCCGAACTAGAGCGAGCACTTTGTTCGGACCGAACCCTCCCTCCTTCCCCCCCCCCCCCCCCCTGTTACTGTGGCAGCATTTGACTGACGGTGGCCTGGGGACGTCATTCGTTCATTATTTTCGGCTAAGCTTTGCTACCGGAGCATCTAATGCAAGTGACCTCGTGGCTGCGACGCTACTCCATCGGCGATGTGGACGCCATGGCAGCCATAGTTGGGTGGGGCTTCGGTCGCTACGCCACGCCCACGAATGGGCTGGGTGTGTGTGATTGACACGAGAACTCGGAAGAAACTCGGGAGAGATATTGCGCGGCCGAGTTGAACTCGTGAAGCTCGTCTTTGTGGCTGCTGCGGCGTGGATCATGGTTCACGGTCGCCGTAGCAGTCATATATCTATGCCGACAGAGTTTTTCCTTTGGCGGAGGAGGAATTTCAAGCCGTTTTTCGTCTCTCGAAAGTATTGTGCATTGGCTGTGCATCCATCTGACACCCGACCCCCTTTGCGACGACTTTGAGGCGGCTTTCGCTTCATAACTGCCGAGGAGCAAGTGTTGCGTGCGGTGCGGTTTTACGCGACGGACACCTTCCACGGAAGCGTTGGTAGCGACCGCACCAGCGACCGCCCTCAGTCGACAGTCAGCCGGTGTGTGCGCTATAGGATTGCTCCGTGAACATGTTTTTCGCCTTTTTTATGTGGTTAGACGGACATGGCTTCCGCAGGTTCTACCATGCGTTTATCCGTCTACAGCCAGAGCGTACGCTTCAGTCGCGACCGTTCGATGGAAGAAGATTTCCGCTGAGTGGCCGTAGGTACCGTGACCGTGCACTTCATGACCGTGCACACGGTCATGCGCTCCACGGCTGCATGACCATGCGCTTCATTTATCGTCAGCGCGGCACACGGTTTTCTTGAGGCGTTTCGTGTCACACCATTCTTGCGAAAACTTTACTCGCAGGATATTATATAATCAACGGCGTGTGTCTATTATCGGAGGCGATCTTTACGCATTTCAACGGGTTTTGTCCAGCGTCTTTGTCGTCTGGCTGGAAGCGGATCATGAAAACCTTGGCAAGGGAAGACTGAGACCGAAAGAAACAGAGTGACGCCAGAAGGAGAGTGAAGGATACAGTCCATAAAAACAAGCAACGACTGTAGAGAGCTTCGTCGAACAAAAGCTGTGAAGAGCAAAGGGAAATAAAGGAAACAAATTTGAAGACCTGTGGTTGTTGCTATTCCTTTCTTCGTAGCACATCGCCAAATGGGTGACCTACCCGCAATTGAGAGCTTTGAGGAGCGAATGGGCTCCGTTTTGAAAATTCACAAAACTGTGAATTGGAAAATAAAAATTGTAGAATGATGCGTGACACGTAAACGAGATGGGACATGAGAATGACAGGTGCACGCCAGCTGCGCAGAACCAAGATTATAGGGAGGCTGTGCTGTGTGCCAGTCCTCTTGCTGGCGAGTTCACTACGAAATGAAAGAGAAGAAACTGACGCAAACGTAGTATAGCAGAAAAGATGTCCGTCGAATGCCAAAATTCATGCCGTAAGACAAAGAAATCAATGCGAGGAAAAATACGCGAGTGCAATATATCAATTAAGAATTACCGCAAGTACAATTATCAGTTGCTAATAAGTATCTCAATTACAATGTATCAGTTGTTATTAAGAATCGCCAAGCTTTCTCCTTCAAATCACGCAAGCAGGCTGAAGTGGTTCTAGGAAATTTCGTATCTGAAAGCGGACGGAGGGTTTCGATAGCACCGAGCAGCAAGTACTTTGAATGTGGCGCGTTTCCATCACTCGCTTTCTTTTTTTGCCAGTCGGACTTAGTCACGTGATTGAATTGTCTGCCACCGACGGCAGAAATGGGCAGAAACTGCTGCTTAAGACGGCGAATTTCAAACAAAAAGCTCATAAGAACGCCTAAAATAAAAAAATAAATGAACTTTGTCGTGAAATACAGATAATTAAAATAAAAGAGCGATTAAGTAATGTAGTTGGATTTGCTTGCCCCCAGTAGCTACCTGTGCAGCAGTGGAACAAGAGACAGCAGTGAAAAACGCGCCACGCCCAAGTCACGCCTCCTTGGAACGCGCTGTTATGGACCGGTTACGTCACCCCAATAATCAGCAAATAGCATGAATTGCATTTTTAAAGCGCTTGAACTCCGCCTCGAAATATTATCATTACGTTACGCGGGGGTCGCTAGAGCTCGTTGTTTCCCAAATTTCGCTCAATCTCGGGCCTTCTGGAATAGCACCCCTGGTCTTCCGCTGAATTATGTTTTCTACGTGGCCTGAGGGTAGTCCCAGTGCAGCTCTGCGCAAGCGCAAGCCAAATGATCAAAGGGACGTCCGCTGTAGCCAACGGAACGCGCCCTGCTCCCGACCATTAAATATGGCTTTTGTTTATGGCTTGCGTGAGTGCGCAACGGCGGACGCTTATCAAAAATCGTCCCGTCTCATGAGCATTTTTGAGCATTGGCGAGTGAGTTTTACAGGTCAAAGTCGTGTAATTAGTCATCGACTATGTTTTGACGGTGTCTGAAGAAGGCTCCCGTGGGAAAATCGTGTCGTCTTGGCCTCTCCTGTCGGCTCGTACAACAGTGAACTCCAGTTCGGACCGAACACCCCCCCGACTGTGGCATCATTTGCTGACGGTATAGCCTGGGGACTTTGTATTTGTTTTGTGCTACGTTCTTGTCGCTGCTAGCGGGCATCAAGTGACGACTTCGTAGCTACGACGCTACGCCCACGTTGGTGTGACTTCAGTTGTTACGCCTTGCACACGAATTGGCTGGATGTGTTTGAGTAACATTAGAACTCGTAGGAAACTCGGGCATGGTTTCGCACGGCCTAGTTGAACTCGGGACGCCCGTGGTGGCCGCTCCTGCGGCGTGGTTTATTGTTATGGTCGTCGTAGCAGGCATATTTATACCCCGACAGGTCTTTTAAACGAAGGAGAAATCTTGAGCCCGTTTTTATCTCTCGAAACGTGCTGTGCATTGCTTGTGCAGTCGCCTGGCGACAGACCCCCGTTTGCGATGACTTAGAGGCGGCTTTCCCTCCATGACCATCGAGGAGCAAGTGTGGTGTGCGCGGCGGTTTTACGCGACGGGCAGCTTCTACAGAAGCGTTGGTGGCGACCGCACCATTGACCGCCACCAGTCGACTGTCAACCGGTGTGCGCACAATACGATGAATGGAGACGTGTTTCCAAGACCGCGCCTTTCTTTCAGGTGATTTGGCGGACATGGTTTCCGCAGGTTCCTACAGCACATCTATCCGTCTGCAGCCGGAGCGTGCGCTTCAGTCATCGTCTGCTGGCGAAAGTTTCGAACGAAGCGTTGCATGACTGTGCGTTTTGTTTATCATCAGCGCGGCAGATAGACTTCCACGAGGGGTTGCGTGACGCGTATTTCTTGTGAAAAGGTGAAAAGGCAGGCTACGTGTTACAGATGCTGTCACTAAAACAGTCGACGCACCGATAGCTGGTTAGGGTGGTTATTCGCAGGGGTGAAGCCGATAGGAACGCAGGTCGGAGCGTTAAGATAACCCAGCTCGTTTCTCGCGCATGTACTTTATGGGGTTCCCCTCTTTCCCTGACAAATCTTTGGCGCATATCCCCGCGTCTGGATTGGACATAATCCTACCTTCCCTCTTCCACATCGTTGATGCTTGTACGGCGTATACCCCGATAGCTTGATGGCCTGTTGCATCTTTTCATTATCTTCTCTACAATGCAATGAACGGCGCCTGCCTATTGTCAGAGGCGATTACACATTTCAACGAGTTTTGTTCAGCGTCATCGTTGTATGGCAGGAAGCAGGCATGAAAAGCGAGGAAAGAGGAGAACTAGGAATTAAAGGGCGCCAAGGAAGAGAGAGTTATGAGCGGATTGAACTCTATGAGATGTGAAGAGCTTCTTCGAACAAGAGCGGCGAAGAGGAAAATGAAATAAAGCAAACAAATCTGAAAAGTCGTTGCCCTTGTTGCTATTCCTTCCTTCGTAACACATGGCCACTTGGGGGATTAGCCCCAACTGGGAGCTTCGAGGAACTAACGTGTTCGGTTCGCAAAATTCATAACACTGTGAATTGGAACAGTAACAGTTGCAGAATAGTTTGCGCAGTGTGAAGCCTGAACCTGATGTCACGAGAGTAGGAAAGGTGCACACCATTCTCGCAGAACTCTGATTCTAGGGAGGCTGTGGCGTGTTCCAGTCCGCTTGCACGCTAAGATGAACAAATATAACAGAAGAAACGTACGCAAACACGTAATGGCAGAAAAGAATCCGTTTAAAGTATTCCATGGCAAAAGACGAAGAAACGAAAGGGAGGAAGAATGCGCAAGTACAATGTATTTGAAAAAGTTTCTAATACGTATAGCCAGGCTTTCGCCTTAAAGGCACGTAAGCAGACTGGACCGCGCCGAGGAAAGTTTGTGTAGAAAAGCGGAGGGTTTCGATAACCTGATGCGAGCAGCAACTGTTTTAAATGTGGCGCGCTTCCGTCACCCGCTTTCTTTTTTTGTCAGTCGGACATAGTCATGTGATTGCACTGTCTGCCACCGACGGCAGAAACTACTTCTTCGGACGAAAATTTTCGAAGAAGAAGGTCATATGAACGCCCAGAATAAAAAATAAAATGAACTTCGTAGTGAAATTCATATTAATAAAGTAAAAGTACAATAAAATGGATTTGCTTGCCCACCGTAGCCACCAGTGCAGCAGCGGAGCGAGAGAAAGCACTGAAAGATGCGCAACGCCCTAGTGGCGCATCCTTGGTGCGCGCTGCCCTGGACCAATTATGTCCCCTCAATAACCAGCAAATAGCATGAACCGCATTCTTAAAGCACTCTAACCCTGCCCCGAAATATTATCATAAGCTTATTATTATCTCCGCAGCTCCGCCTTGCCCGAGTTTCGCTCAAACTCGGGCCTTCTCGAATAGCACCCCTGGGCGAGTTGAATAGCATTCAGCAACACGGCACAGACGAAAGGTGAGGGAAGACGAACGCAGTGACATAAACGTGGCGCTGACTCACTGCTTCGTTACTGACCCAACATGTTAGAAACTTTGTCAAACGATGACCAATCCGCGCACGCCTGCGCTTTCCTTTAGACCAGGGGTCGGCAACGTACGGCCCGAAGGCCGCATGCGGCTTTCAGCACGTCGTCAGAAACCCCCCACCCCCACCCCCATACCACGTTCCCCCGTGCTGAAGGCGGACACGCCAGTTTTTGACCTCCGTTGCGCTGCTGAGCACGAGGTCGCGGGTTCGATTCCCGGCCGCGGCGGCCGCTTTTCTGATGGAGGCGAAAAGCAAAAACGCCCGTGTGTACGAGATTTCGGCGCACGTTAAAGATCCCCAGGTGGTCAAAATTAATCCGGAGCCCGCCACTACGGCGCGCCTCATCGCCTGCGTTGCGTCGGCGCGTTAAACCCTATAATCAATCAAATCAAATCAATCAGTTTTGACCTCCGAATGGGGTTAGACGGGATACAAAATGAGGGAATTGGTCGCTTACAGTTGCATTGTCCCCCACCTTCACACATAGAATATTGTCAATTATTGTCAGATATTATTGGCAATTCACCGATTTTTTTTCTCTTTGCTTTCAAATTCCACCTCCCCCTTCCATCTGATTTGCTCTCCGCCTCTCCGCCCTGTCGGCTCCATGCAAATCGGCCCTCCACCTTCAACACGTTGCCGACCCCTTCTTTACGCAAACCACAACACCAGATGGCTCCAAAGCCCAAGATCAAAACGTATCACGAACAAAAATATTTACTACGACCGCAGGTGCCAAACACTACTCCCGCTCGTCAGCTAGTTTGCAAAATAGTTAGGGTTATACTGCAAGAGACCGACAGGAGGGTTCGGGTCATGGCTGACCTGTGCGGGGTTCCAGGCTTCAATGACACGGTTATATACGCGATGATGACAACAATCGCGCATACCAAATTCGGGGATTCAGCAGTTATCTCGCTGTCTCCTTAAGAATTTAGATTTCCGATCTCTGAACCCTGTAGAAACCACTGCACCCCATTGCAAACACTGCTAAGGAACTTTTTCTCTGTTAGTCACAAATGCACAAAGCACAAAGCATCGACCAGCGATCCAGCGGCACCTAGATTCGCTGGCCGATGCTTTGCGCTTTTTTCAAAGTAAACTTTCCCGGATATGACACTGGTGGGCGACATGTGCTAGACTAGCAATTTGCGGATCAAGGGGTGCTAGTGTGTAACTATCGGGCCATGAGTAATCAAGGTAACTAGTCCTGGTTTATCCCCGGTGGGTTATTTGTGCATCACGGGGTACTGATTTCTTGGCGTCCGGTGATCAACAGGTGGGTCATTTATGGCTGACGGGTTACACGGGTTTGTTCCACCGGCGGCCCACAGAAGTTACAACGACTGCGTTACTATGCGCATCGTGCACATTCGGGCCCATCGTGCAATATGTCCTAATTTGCGATTAGAATGAAGCCAAATTCTGTTTCAGCTTGGCACACACAAGCCATTTCGTTACAATTTCCTTTGATTCCCTTTAATAAAGAACAAAACCATTATCAGGTTATTTCTTTCCGCGAAGCCAAAAAAATTCCCCCACATTTCCCCGAAGGGGAGCATGAGGAAGTGCGAATGCACGGGTGATGCTATGAGGGGGAGTTTGTTGAAATTTGGTGGCATTTGCCCGTTAGTTACATTAACACCCCCGCGTGATCACGTTCGGGCCGCGACAGCCTCGCCTTTAAACCCTCGCGCAGCGCGACGGCAGGCGAACGAAGCGGGAGAGAAGGCGAGAGCGCGCAATGGCAGGCGAGTGAAAGGGGAGAGGAGGCGAGAACGCGCAACGGCAGGCGAGCGAAGGGGGAGAGGAGGCGAGAACGCGGAGCGAGAAGGCGGCAAGGCGACGACAACGAGGGATGAAGGAGAGCGAGAGCGCGTGACGTCACGGCGAGCGGAAGGGGAGAGGAGGCGAGAGCGCGCGACGTCACGTGGCGTACTACGTCATGGCGCCGTTGCTACGCACGCTCTCCCCTCCGCTCCGCGCCGTTGCTAAGGGCGAGGAGGCGCGCGCGCGATAACACCTGCGGCTGAAGACGGACGGCGGCAGAAGCGTGACTCAGGGTAGCGTAAGAAGTGCATTCGCACTTGAAATACGATCCCCTTAGATGTTACCAGTGCCTAGGCCAAAGCTTGCGACCGCGCATTCTCTTATACATTTTCGCATTTTTTTCGCGCTCATGATTAGTAATGGGTATTAACACGATAGCATAATTAGGTTCATTCTTCAATTTTTTGGAGTACCAGTCATGCACTATCAGGCGTGCACATCAAGCGTCCACGTAAATGCGTCATCGCCGCCAACCGGAATCTATGACTGAGGCAGCCAGATGCCAGGCCTTCGTTAAATCTGGAATATAGCGCAGCGGCAACTAGAGTGTGGAAAGGAGGACAACGTTAATACGGCGGGACTTCCGTTGCAGGTCCTCGTGTGCCAATCAGCTCACTGAATTTGCACACGATTTTGCTTGTGTGCTAGATAAAATATTTTTCATTGATTGTGCGTTCTTTGTCATTAAAACCGCCTTTGACATTGCGTCTCATTCTTCTTCTGCAATATTAATAGTATTATTATTAATTGGATTAAAGGAGATCCGTCGAACAGAAAGCAAGGAGTTAAGGGAGTTAAGAAAGGTAAGGAGGGCTCAAGTTCGAGCACAGTCCGGGCACAGTCGACGCTGGGAGAAGCAGGCGGTGCGAGGGAAACCTGTCGCTCTAGGCGATGACGGTGCGGCTTTAACATTCTGCTTCAGCTACCGATGATGATATGGTGGCGCACATCACCAGCAGGAGATACGCGATAGTCCTGATGCTTCCGGTGAACATTGCCAACCTTCTGCATTACGATATATATATATATATATATATATATATATATATATTATATATATATTATATATATATTCTTCTAACCTCCACGCGTTCTCTATTGTAATAAGAACATAAGAATATAGACGACTTTCTTACTAACTGTCGTATCAATCGACTTGAAAGTACTGGTTGCATGCCCTGTAATAAACCTCGATGTAAAGTATGCCCACACATGACCACTACACAGCGTTCCACCACCACGGCTTCAGACTATTACGTAAATATAAAAGGTAACTTTAACTGTGACTCCGGCAATGTCGTATACCTTCTAAAGTGCACTATTTCTAGGCAACAATATATCGGCCAAACTGAAACGCACATTCGAATATAGTTCAATAATCACCGCTCTTGTGCAAAAAGTTGTCCTTATTTGCCCCTCTCAAGACATGTGAACAGTCTCGGTCATGCATTTGAACATCTTAAAGCAACAATTTTTAGAATCCGCTTTTAAAAGCCACCACGACCGCGAGGTTCGGCAATCGTATCTCATTTACAAGTTTGGGTCAGCGACGCTTGGTATTAATGAAAGATACGGCTAAACTAACGTGCTTATTTCTCGATTAAAACTGGCGACCTCATAATTTTTATCACGTTGTTCATTAATCCTACCCTTCAGTTTCCCATCGGAATTCGCAGGAAACTCTCCAAATACAGCAGCTTTATTAGCCTAATGCGGCTGGACAATGCGATGTGTCCTTGGGGAGGAGGCCGTGTTCCCCCCCACCACTTAGCAACATTTAACCCTTTGTGATCTATGAACCATACCTATTTTTGGTTCGGTTGCTAGCTCACTGTGCACTGCTCTTTTGTGCACTGTATCTATTATTTCCATCCGCCAGGGGCACACCCAAAATACAGTCTTCGCTCATGCCTGTATGGATCCGTCCGAAGCAGTCTCCCCACCCACTGAATACCTTATTGTATACTTTTCCCTTTATTTATTATTTATTTATTTATTTACAGATACTGCTGTCTCGATACACGAGACATAGCATGAGTGGGTACATCATGAAAAGAAAAGAACACACAATAAGCAACACCACAGAAACATACAAGCATTTAAAACATGGTTATGGTTTTAAACCATAATATGGTTTAAAATATATGGTTAGGCAGTTCTTTCAAAAACAGTTCAATTGGTTTTTCGCGCAGAGAACCATCTAGGTTGTTCCAAATCTCAACAACGGCTGGAAAAAAGGAATGCTTAAAGCAATTTACAAATGGCTGGAAGGGAACAATGTTGAGTGGGTGAGATCGGCGCGTGGCTCGTCGTGCTGAATGACAAAAAGTAATCGGTGCTTCAATGCACCGCGGCTGTGTACAATCTTAGTAGCAGAGTGATACGATGAAGTGTGCGTTGAAAAGCAAGGGGTTCTAACGACAATGAACATGCGTGAGATAAGGGAGAAAAATTGCGGTCATACTGGCCGGAAATAAACCGTATGGCTTTTTTCTGTATGCCCTCGAGCATATTTATGTCAAGTGCAGTATAGGGTGACCATACCGCTGAGGCGTACTCCAGCAATTGTCTGACGAGCGATTTATACGCGGTTAATTTGCAGTCCTTGGTAGAGTGCTTGAGTGTTAGTTTTATGTATCCCAGTTTTCTAAGTGCCCCAGCGCAAATTGTTTCGATATGATGGTGCCACTTTAGGTTTTGAGAGTAGGTAAACATCAAGACATTTGAATGTATTCACAGAGTTTAGGTAGTGCCCATTGTAACTATAACTAAACCTTCTTTTTGAAACCGCGATTGTCGACGCTTCCCACGGTCTGAACGTGCAGCCCACGCCACGTGCGTTGCCACGCCGTCGTGCAATCTTGAGAGCTGCCTCTTTAATTCAACATCTTTCTCTCTCTCTTTTTTTTTTCAGTTGTACCACGGGCATAGCCCGACTGTATGCATACTCTATGTTTCCATAACATCTTCCTCTCCTTCTCACAGTTTTCGCAAAGCTATATAAGAAATATGTTCCAAACGTTTGTGGCACCAAAATCATGTAATTGTACTCTGATGAACGCAAGTCCCTGGGCCGCTACGCAAGTAAGCCTTCTTTGTTATTGTTCTTGCCGTGTATCTGACTGCACACGAGAAAAACATTAAAAATAAAAGATTGCTGAGGTTTCAGGAAGAGGACTTCTGATATGATCCGTCTTTTTAGGCGCGCAGATCCTCGCCATGAGAGACGACAAGAAGCTACGGCACCTCATGCGCGGCGTCAAGAAGGACATCTTCGCTGGGCTAATGCGGAATCCACCAAGAACGGTGTCCGAATTCGTCAGCGAGGCAACGACAATTCAAGGCGCGCTTCAGCGTAGAGCGAAGCGGTACTGCCAAACCGAAGCCATGGTCTCCAACGCAAGCTGCATGACAGCGTTGGAGAACTGCCTCGATTTTCGCGAACTTGTGAGGAAAATCGTGCGAGAGGAGCTCCAAGCATTCCGCCAGCAGCAGTCTTCAGCACCGACGGTGTCTTCTATCGCCGAAATGATACGCGAAGAAGTCCGGCAAGAGGTGCGTATCTCTGAGCCAACAGAGGAGCCACAGCGGGAGGAACCAAAATTCTCACACGCAGCTGCTATTCAGCAATACCACCACCGCTCGCCTCCGACCGTCGCCACCCCTGCGCCGACACCACCGCTCAACCCCAGGCCTCGCAGCAGCCTACCATATCCGCCGGAAACACAACCCCAGAAAAGTGATCTGTGGCGCACTCCTGACCGCAGACCAATCTGTTTCCACTGTGGAAAAGAAGGACTTGTCTACCGCGCATGCCCTTATCGCCTTATCGGCTTGCGAGGATTTGCACCAAATGCTCCGCGTCCGACGAATGGCAAGCGCCCGCAAGAGATCGAATACTACCTCGCCGAACGCCGAAACGTTTTCGCACCGCGACGCCCAGTGTTCCGTTCGCCATCGCCCATGCGACGCCGAGGAGGAGGAGGAGGATAAACATCTTTATTGAGGGAAAAGGCTGCGTGGCGTCTTCAGGAGGTGGAGTCCTTCCTCGAGTCCACGCTTCGCCCCAGTTCTTCCGACCGTCCATCGCGCATCCCTGAAAGCCGGCGAAACTGAACTCAGCGGCCCCAGGAGGTGAGGCCGCTGGCGTCCACATTTACGACGAACCTCCACTGCGACAACGACGAGTACGGCCAGAGAGAAGCGACCAGGCGGAGACCGGGAGCTGTACCACGGGAGCTGCTGCATTGAACAATGGAGCAGATCCCGTGGTATCAGTTTGGACTTTCCGCCGTGCCCATAGTGGTGTACCTTCCCGTTTGGCCGCTAGGCGGTGCTCAAAAGCACGGAAGAGGGCGAGGAGTGCGCTCCGAACGAAGAGAAACGGGAAGAAGACCGTGGAACAGTTGGGGCTAGCTATTGATTTTTGGTACCTACCAATCAACCAACCAGAGCTCATTGCTTGTGGGCACAAGTTCGCCTTGTCAAATAAACACAGTTCACCTTTCACTTGTAACCATCGTTACAATATATGTGCAGCCACATTCAATTTCTTTTAATGTCTGCGTCGCAATTGCGTTATGCGGGCCTGGGGGAAGCATTCTCTCACGCGTGCGTTGTAGAAAACCGTAGCGAAAGCTTTACAGCCATCCTTGAGCAGAGGAAATATTTCGGTAATTCCAACCAAAATACCCAGATATTGGCAAACTGTTCCTTTATCGTGGTGTTTTCCTGGAAGTCCATCAACTCTCTTTCAGCTTCCACACGTTCATTGGCAACACAATAAAGGTAGCTTCAGAAGTGGTGGTAATCAGTGCGTCTGGGGAAGGTTCTGAAAGTAGCCCTGAATTTCATAACTTACTGTGTTCTTATGGACCATGATTGTAGCCTCGCCACTCTCTTATGTTGCCCCGTAGCCTACAAATATTATCCATGCTTAAACGGGTTACGGAACCTTAAAGATTATTTACAAAAGATAGAAGAGACGAGAAAAAAGGAGAAGACCGAAACAACCTTCTGCGGACTGCTGCTGAACTCAGAATGAGTCACGGCCGGACTGGACTCCGAAAGGGGAGGGGGAAGGTTGCGGTGTTACTTTTTTTAGATGAAACGCATCTCTTTAACTCGCCTTGTCCCGCGTCGTTGTCGCGGCGTAGTCCGCATCCCGCCCCCATTCTCCTAGCCGCGGCAGCTTCGCGCTCCGCCGCTCTCACCGCAGCGCCATCTGTGCGTCAGCGCGGTCAGCGCGCAGCTTGCGGTCGGCTGCGCTCGCTCCCGTCGCCGTGCCAGCTGTGCGTTAGCGCGTAGCTTGCGCTCGGTTAAAAATTTACACCATCTTCCCGCGGGGGGAACCATGGGGTAGATGCGACGCATCGGGGGTGAACATGCGGCGTAAATAGGATACACAACAACAGCAATCCACACGCTGACATCGCTAACATAACGGAAACGCTACGGCAACCCCCGATGCGTCGCATCTACCCCATGGTTCCCCTCGCGGGAAGATGGTGTAAATTTTTTTTTGCCCAGAGGTGTTCGCGAAGAAATTGCTTAGCGAAATCCTCGGGGTTCACGGAATCGACTTGTCCTTGAACCTCAAGTTCTCAATGAATAAATGTTCTCAATATATTTGAGAACCGCCGGTATGGACCGTTTCACCACATGGTTTATGTCGCCTTCCGGTGGGATGGCTGACACGCACCTTGAACATAGTTATAATGCGCCTCGTGCGGACGATCTCTCCTAAGATGAAGACGGCCTCGTTTTTGGAGTCGCTACGCAGTTTCGCCTTCGGTGCGTATTGGCGCAGCAGGGTCTCGATGGCGCCCACTTTGCATTCGGGCAGCTTGTTGATCTGCATGTGGTAGCCGGCGCCGAATCGCTGCGTCAGGAACTCCGTCGACCCGGCACACCTGCGTTCCATCACCAGGTGACAAGAAACGTGGCGCGTTGTGGATTCTGCACCCCTCAAAAGGATTTGCGAAAAATAAACCCATATCCCCCCCTTGTGAAATCTGCTCAAGCAGCGGAGGTGTGGTTTTCTGGTGTAGGCTCGAACGTCAAATGCCGCTCGCCCGAGAAGGGCAGCGCCGTCGCGGCGCAAATTCTATGGTTCGCGCAAAAAAATCGGCAGATAACTGTCAGCGGTGGCAAGCTCCCTCCCCTCTCCCTCCTCTAGCGGCAGGGAGAGGACCCCTCTCCTGCGAGACCACTGCGCCGTCTAACGGTGAGCGTGGGAACCACCGGTAAGGTGGCTCTCAGACCCACCGACAGAGGCCGCCTGCGGGACTAGGAACCTGCTCCTACCCCCAGCGTGAAGCACGAACTTCGGCAGACGGGCGAAAAGGTTTGACCTTACACAGTTCCGCTGTTCAACGGTTGGGCTGGTGTACGACTCTATCGAATCGCTGCAACTCTGTTTCAGGCTCTGTCAGTTTAAAAGTGAACAATATTGCAGTGAAAATGACCAAAAGCTTGCGGTACATTGTAACTTCCGCCAGATTTTGGAACTTTTGAACGAGAAAAAGACGTTACAAAAATCAAATATTGAGGCACCGAAATATTTTCCTAACCACATCGTGGGTTTTCAACCCGGAAAGAGATGAGGTCTCTTTACTGCATTCTTGACGTGATCAAGCCAGATGAAACTGACGCAACATAGATTTCGTATGCGCTTTATGCTTGCAATATATTGCGGGTGATTTCTAACGACATCAACCCCTTGGCAACAGCGTACATCTGAGGTTACAATGTAGACTTAAAACTACTTTAAAGCTAAGTTGTTCATGGAATACAATGCAATAAATATTAACGGATCCTGTTTGTCAGGCAACGAAATTTATATCATTTAGATCGAGATGAACAACTAGATTGCAAATCTATTCAAATTTTATCCATCTCAGGAGCTGCGGCTGCTGCAGAACCTGCTACCTCCTTTCCACGGCGTCTACTTTGGATCTCGGCGCAGTCGAGAGCCCCAAACGCAGTGTTTCTGCTTTCTCTGTGTCGTGTTTTGTGCATCCGCATCCTATAAAAAGCAAAGCCTAAATTCTAACAATTTAACGCGAAGCCGTGTGACTACGCCAAACTGCAGCGTAGGCGGAGTGACATAGAGGCAGTACCTGAAATTTTCCCAATATACAAAACATAAACGAAAAATGCGAGTACTGACGCCAAACATCTCAAGGGGGTTGAAGCCAACAAGTTAACTTAAATTAACCGATTTGAGATGACGTACTGACCAAGCACAATAGACCACGCAAATATGCCAACGAGAAAAGAGCAGGAAGTGGTGAATGCGGCGAAGAAGGCTAAAACACGAAGGAGGAAAAGCAAGCGTTAAAACGCGATATAGTAGTAAAGGTGTCTGTGGTGATACCCGAAGAACTCATTATGCCGTCGCATTCAAAGCACGCTTGTACTCTTTACGCCGTCGTTCACTTTCGGTACCAACCTTTTGTTGCACCACCAATGGCGCACGTAGAAGGCAACATCACGTTCCCGCATTAAACGTTACATTGAAGTTCCAATTTTTCAAAGCGGCTGGTGCGCAGACGTCGCGACAGTGCCTTGTCCACGACACGTTCCCGCCGCGCTGAGCTCGTGCACGATGTTTTGTGCAGTGTTCCCACGACCAAAGGTGCGCACGCAATCGGAAAATGTCTGTTCTCGTGTCTACGAGCGAGCCGGGTTGCAATATTCCGTTTCCTAAACGGTACAGACGTGAAAGCACCTAGAGCCATCTTCTGGTTCGCTTTCAACACTATCTTTATTCTTTTGATCGACTGCTAGAAAGGGACACCACTCGAACTTAGTGTCTCTGAGGTAGAGACTTGATGCCTATTGTAACGGAAAGTGCAAAGTTTGAGCATCCGAAATTCTACGTGTTTCGTTAAGTCGAAAGAGTTTTGCCTGAAAATGTTCTAAATCAATACTTCTACACATTTGGTTTTTGAAAATAGGAGTGGTTCGGTATGTTTAGCTGGCTTTAGGCACAGTCCTATAACCATATTTAATTGATGCTTTGCGCCTTGCCAAACGCTCCGGTTCTGTACTTTTGACAAAGTGAAATGTCGTTGCCGCTTTCGTTTCACCCATCGCGACGGTTTCCCTAGTCTCATCCAGCCCCCAAGATATGTCGTCATGTATCGTCAAGATATGTCGCATAGTATGAGCGACTAACGTAGGCTCTGAGGTGGGCACTGGGGAATAAATATAAAAAGTGTCGCCCGCACCGAAACCTGGCGTTGGCCATGATGACGATCCTGTCGCCCAGCACGTCCGCCTCATCCAGGTGTTGGGTCGTAAGAAAAATGGTGCTATCGCGCCGGATCTTGAGCAGCAGCTCCCACATCTCACGCCGGCTCTCCGGATCCATGTTGGCCGTAGGCTCGTCCAAGATGATGACCTGGGAACCGAGGTGGGTTTCGTACACACTTAAATTCACATGAACAGGCGGAGTCTTTCAACTGCCGCAGCGGCCATGCTTGTCTAGCTTCACGCGCAGTAAGCTCAGAAAGGAATCCCGCTGAAAAAAGCCCTGTCGTAATCCCTAAACCGAAAAGATTAGAATCCAAGGAGTAACACATCACTAGTCCCAAGAGCGCTGTTTATTGTCATCGCTTCAGGAGTGCACAGATTGGATATGCAGAGCCGTAGTATTTTGGTTATGCACATTCCAACTACCATATGAAAGCAATGTTCTGGGGACTTATTTAAGCAACTCTTCGTTGTACGGGCCATGTAGTTGTTTCCCTGGAAATTATAAAGAAATCCCCATGCTTACTTACTAGAAAACTACAACGCCAGCTGCGTGTGAATAATGTTCAGTCAAGGAATAAGTTTTGTCGACTTGCTAAAATACATATGCAATAAAATACATAGCACCGTTCTTGATATATTAAGCACAGTCATAGTCTCTTTATGAAGCAGCGCACAACCCAAACAATGTCCGAAATATCGACTCAGGATTTGAAACTAAAACGTAAACTTTTTTTATGCTGATGATTTCAGGCTCAAAAAATTGTAAACTTTATGAGACCCAGTATGACATGCACTGGTTGCACTGAGCAGTGGAGTACTCTAATTGGCCTCCTGGCTGTTTGCTTTTCTGAGAGATAGGGAGCATTATTTTATAACGTGTTGAGTTCTTGCCTTTTACCCTCGCCAGATTGAATAGGCAGAGCCGGAATATTTCGGTTTGTGCATTCCAATCCCCACATGAAAGCTATGTTCTACGGGCTTAATTACAGCAAACCCCCAGACTCCTCTATCAATCTATTGTGTGGCCGGTGCTCCTCATAATGGGGCAAACAACAATACGCTGGCAGAAATCGAGTGTGTCGGTGCAAGCCCAAAACAAGAACGCACACTTCTGCGCACATTTCTAATCCTTTCAGCCCTGGTAATGTCAATTGACGCCACCACATAAAAGTCCGTCTTGCGCACAGAGAACGAGACCAACCCTACCAGTTTTCTGGGGAATTGTCCTTCAAAAATGACTATTGCGATAGACATCACCATTGCAGCGTTTTAGCGGAGCTGTTCGCTACAAAGAAGCAGCAGCTCGAGTGAATTCAAAATTACGAAGTCGAGGCTAAAAAAATACAGAGGTCCTTGTTTTATTTCCGTGCTTGTAAGACTGTAAATGTGTACACTACGAAGCTCATTTTTCGTTTCTAGGCTTATGTAAGCACAAAATTTAGAAACACGTGCAAAAAAATTTCTGCTCAACATAACGTTTTGAATTGCCAGATGTCCTGATTAATCGCCTCATTAATAAATCGGGTAATACTTTCACTGCCAGCTCTATTTTTCGTTTATGGACTTACGGGCACCTTAGAGTTGAATAAAACACAAAGAAAACATTTTTTTGCGTGAAAAAAAAATCAAGGCTGAAAGGACTAAAGGAGCACACGATCCTGGAAATGTAGAGATGCACGTATTGCAGCACAGGCAACAGGAGTAAAATGTCGAGTGCTAATGTGTGCTAAACACCCGTAAATTCTGCCTCGAAGAAACTCCAAGAAGTTTACTTGAGGATGCTTTCGGAAGGATAAATGTCGCGGTAAACTCCACCGCGCATATTATGTGCATGTGTACAAACCTTGGGCGTGGACACAATTGCTACGGCGGTACAAAGGCGGCGCTGGAGTCCCAGCGACAGGTCAGCGGCTAACTCAGAGCGGTAATGGATGAGACCCACGTCGTGGAGAAGAGTGACTATCTCCTTGCGGACCTCTTGGTATGGAGTGCCCTTCACCTGGGTAAACAGAATGTGCAGTAACGGATAAAAATGCACCGACCATAATTTTCAGTGCATCGCACTTCCCGTACTTCCTCAAACTGTGTCATGGAATGTATTCCGCAACCTGGTGGTTCATGTTGAAGCTAATTCATTTTCTAAGCAACGGACATCTGGCTAAAGAAATCAGGCTGATTGCTTGTCTTAACCGCTCTGAGTACGTTGAAGCGGTTCCAGATTCCTTTCTTGGAGATTATTAACAGATTGTGGACTGATGGGCGAGTTGGTATTTCGACATTCTTGTATTACAGCGCACTACAAACAGGACACAGGGAAGGACGCAGACACAGCGCTGTATCTGCGTCCTTCCCTGTGTCCTGTTTGTAGTGCGCTGTAATACAAGAATTATAACAGATGTATAGCGCAAAAAAGACGAAGGACAAAGAATGCACGAGGACGAAGCGTTATAACTTGCAATCAGTTGCAATTTAGCGCTTCGTCCTCGTGCATTCTTTGTCTTTCGTCTTTTTTGCGCTATACATCTGTTAATAATGATCGACCAACTAGCCCAACAACGTAAAAGGGTGAACTGAAGGGCTTGTTGGTACATAATATCGTTTGAAAACAGCGCGGAAGACGGGACTGAGCGCTTGTGTCGTCTATTACTTGCTCAGTCCCGTCTTCCGCGCTGTTTTCAAACAACCAACAACGTACTTTACTAGACTTTCTTGGAGAATTGCCGCGCATGAGTTGACATCATCTTTTCGGCGGCAAGACGGGGCAGCAGCGAGCTGTAGTAGCAAAGCGCATTTCAAACATTCCAGGGCATTGTGAGGCAGAAATGAAGGGGGTAAGTACAGACTCTGGTCGTGTAGGCTCACTCACATGATGCATAGGATAACTAACGGGGTAAGAAAAAACAGCGCCGCGCATGGTCCGAAATCGAAACTAAAGTGAATGAACGAACGTAATGTGAAACCCGTGATTTCGACATCAGTGCTTTAAATGCAGAGCACTTTAGGGCTCGCCCTGTCGTCGTAGGTCGCTCGCTGGAGCCAAGTAGAGCCACACGGTGTTCTGTCGTAGCGGCTATTGTCGCGGCGTAACCCATAGGCTTCGAAAGTCAAGCGGGTCATATAGTCACAAGCGTTCGAAACTCGTGAACTGCTGGCGCTTTTCATAGATCTCCCCATTCTTTAGCGCAAAAAAAGAAAACTGTAGGTACATTTGAGGCATAATATACGCAACTAACCAGCAGCGCCCGCGTTCCTTTATTTAGGCATGCTCGTAGGGTTGGTTTTTAAGGTAGTAAGCAAAAATGATGTGGTTAATCCCTCTTTCATAGGAATCGGTAAAACATGAAAGTGAAATGCGCCTTCACAGGATCGGTTGAATGTTTATTCTGCATCGATATGAACTTGCACATCGCTATTTATATTTCGTTGGTACGGCACCGTCAGACCTATCAACATTAGACACTGGATTGCACGCACCGGAGCACTGCGTAAACCCGAATGAAACCCACACGCGCTCGCAAACCATGCGAACGAAACCGAACGGGCTGCCAGCGAATCGTTTGGTGAACTCACGGTCCGCTGTAGCGAAAGAGCATAATTTGAAGGGCTGTTTTGTGGGTGTGGTTGGCGAGCGACAACCTGCAGGCGCCTCACTCTCCCAAATGTGCGACCACCGCTTTCCTTCTCCGTGGAGTGTACGGCAGATGGTTGCATTGCGCCGAGCTCAGCTGGCGCCAACTGTCGGCGCTCATTAGCATCGTGATGCACTACTTCGCTTCACCTCTCTTAGACGGCAGCACCATCAAAATAGAGGAGGTTATAGGAAATCTATATGGTGCGTTCATACGGCTGTCTGCGCTTGAGCTCGTAGCGGAGTCGGTAAAGCGCCTGGCCCCTCCCGTTGCGCGACGGAGATTCCGGCTCGAATCCCCGCGCCACCACGTCAACAAAGCTTTTTCTGGCGATGTAATTTCCGTGACGGATATGGCGTCAATCATATGTTGGTGTATCCCGGCATAAAACACTTTCGTGTTAAAAAGTGACAGTGCGACGCCGGCACGTGCGCGGGGAAAAAAACAAGCGAGCACTGCGAATTTGGAATATTTGAATTGCATTTGGAGGTAGCACTGAGCGGATAACGGCGCTACAGAGCATTATGGTGAATCACTGCTCTGCACCGTCGACAACTTTCGCATTAAGTGGAACGGCTTTAATTTTTCCTATAATCGCATGCCAGAAAAACTTTGCATGCTGCACACTTGAATTGACAATGCGCGGCTACGTTTTAGGGCCATACGGTCGTACTAAAAGTGTTTAAAGATGGATTCTCGAGGCACAGGGTTTACACTGATACGATTGAAACAATCATCCGCCTTGATGAAATATTTATCGCAAAGAAATAATTAGATATTGCTCATATAAAAATAAATACATAAATATATAAATAAATAGATAAACAATAATTAAAATTAAAGTTGTATATATTAAGGTAAATTTAAAAAATAAAAGCGAGAAAAATACACGAAGAATGACTACACCTGGATAAATGTTACTGTGGCAATATTTCGTGACCAAAACAATACACATTCTTTGTTGTATATTCAAGACGTCTGGGAAAAATGATATCGGGCGTAGAAATAGAAAGAAAGATTATATATAAAGGGGCCGTGACGACTAATTACAAGCTGGTTCATTAGAAGATTGCTTGGTCCTAATAAAAATGGCACCAATTTCATCTGGAACTTCAGACAAAGAATACAGATATTAAAATAAACATATGAATCAGGGAGAAAACCCCTGACAATTCCTGGTGTTTTTTTTTGGTGACGTCACAGGATCTTGTTTGTGCGACTGGCAGCCGCCGACAAAATTTGCCGACACAATAAAACAAGCTTGGGCGATTGTAGTGTGGCCTCGAGTTTAATTTATTCGTATCACCTGAACGCTAAAGGGCCGTTTACACAATGATAAACATCGTCTTGAGTATTTTTAGCGAAACAAAGAAACGTCCTCGTTGCTAAAGTTGGGCTGATGGCCAGTTTATGATGGCCAGTACTTATAATTTCAAAATCTCAAGAAAACCCCGTGTACCAGCAGAAAAGTGATGGCTGAAGTGTGGAAATCTCAACCTCATCTCTCAACCTCGACTTCTTACTGCCCTTGAGGTCAGTAACTTCCACGTTGCTGATCCTGCCGCCACCTCTACCTCGCTGAGAGCTCACTTCATATGGCAAGGTTAATCAGTAACTGCCTGGTGGCCAGTTACTGATGGCTAGTTTCTTCGAACGGAAGAGTCGTATTTCGTCTTCATGGCGCTTCTAAGGTTGAAATATGATGCTGAACATGAGACAAACGTTACCGCATGCGCAAACTTGAGGCTGAACAAGAGAACGCGGCAGTGTACGAAGGGGACGAAGCAAGGCGAAGAGCCAGCACTGCCAGAGTGACGCTTACAACTGCAAAGAAGAGCAGGTGCTCTTCGACTGTCAGGTCGTCGAAGAGGATGTTGTCCTGGGGGCAGTAGCCGATGCTCGCCCGCGCATCCCTCGTGTTCTCCGAAATGTCGTAGCCATCCACCGAGATGCTTCCCGAGGTGACGTTGGTGAAGCCTGCGGCAGATGTTTGAATCCTCGGCTAAGCGCAACGCCCATTAAATGATGATAATGATGCTTGTTGTTTAATGGCGCAAGGCCGACTAAGGGCAAAGAGCGCCAAACAAAAGTCATTTCATGAGAAAGACATGAAAGTAAAAGTAAAATGTTTCGGTAAAATTAAACAAAGTAAAACACAACGTAGTGAAGATACTGTTTAAAGGCCAGGTTGTCAAGATGCATGATAAGAAATGAGATGGTGAAAATTTAGAACGTCCGGTAAGTAAACTCAAAAACACGTTTGACTGAAAAAATGGGTTCGTCTCCTAAGAAGTATGACGGGTGTTGTGGAATATGTCGTGTGTATAGTTGTGGAAAGTGTTTGCGTCGTGTTATGTCAAGTGCCTTGCATTGAATGAGTATGTTGATTACGGATAGGCCTTCTCCACACCCGCTGCACGTCGGTCTTGGGGATGCAGTGAGCAGGTGGGAGTGTGTTACACCGCCCATTAAATGACACTGAAGGTAGCCAGCAGTGTTATTCCAAACGAAAGTCTGACCTTCCCATTGCCATTTTAGCGTTGATTAGGTGCGGAAAGATGCCTTCCTTACTGAGAAATTGCGAACCAATTAAACAACGCGTTTGCCCTCCTCATTTTTCTCGCAACGATTGAATGACGCAAACAGCAGTCGCTGTTTCACAATAAGCCGGAAGCAAGCGACGCATCTGTCATGCATAGCGGTAGACAGGCGACAGAAACAATTCTACCACGTAACAAGCGGTTTCGTCCGTCACGTTCAAATCAGCCGTGCGTTCCAAAGCTCCCGCGTCCTTTGCTGCTTCGGACCACTAAGAAGAATGTTTCTTCATAGAACCTAGTGATAGTATTGGCGCTTTGTTGAAGAAAATAATATTTCACTTTTTAGGCCGTGTGAATGCTGGCGCCGAATCAACCGTTCGTGTCTCCTCCCCCATGGCGCCTCGCATAGAGGCATCGCAGTCAGCATCTACGAGTACCACTATCCAGCGGCATCCAGGGAAGACGTTTCGTACTTTAGACGGTGCGCACACTTGACAATACTGACTTCAGCCAAAAACGGCGTTCCCGAGTTTCTTTGAGGCAGCGCAGCGAGAGCACGCCGAGTATCATACAAAAAGTGGATATGGATGCAGTAGTTTACAAGAGTCGCACAATTATCTGCCGGATAATTGCTCCAGGTATTGCACCGAAACCAAACAAGCTTGTTGGCGTTTGCGATGGCCGCGTGATGTATCGGTTGGGCTCCCATCATAAAGTTTCTAGCTGTCTTTTTATTCTTCGATGTTAAAACGTTTTGACACTAACAAATATCCAGTTACCTTTTTGATATACTTGTGGAGGCCTAATAATAAAATAGTTGTCACGCAATATTAACCACTCCCGGTGTAAGTTTCTGAGTTTACCCAGCAGCGGCGACGCGCGTTTTCGCTATTTTCTACCTTATTTTAGAAACGCCACGCCTAAGACCGGTATATTCGCGTTCCGGAGAGATAATCAGTCGATATGAAGCAACTTGTATTTTGCCCTCAGTGTCTTTTAAAGTGATTTACCCCCTTTCGTCCTTTATAGCCTAATAGTGTTGCTTGAACGCTTCAGAACTTCCTAGCTATAGGTTCACAGTATTATGGTGTGGTGTTAATTTCATTCCGTGTGCTGGCACAACAGGAGCTCCCACTGTAGACATAACCCAGATTCGCTTCGTGTGGATGTTCGATGCAAATCATGTGACTTTTTTCGGAGACTCGACTGGTCGAACATATTCTAAATTACGCGTAGAAACTCATGCACGCCTATGGGAATGAACAATAGCCGCAGTGAATGTTCTGTGACATCCTATATGTGTGTATACTCGTCGGATTTAGGAAACACGCGGGTGGGCGACATTTTTTTTTTAATTTAATACTGACCTCTCTGTGGCCGCTGCGATTACCTCACTCCTTGCGACCCATACTCTAGTATGAACTGTATCAACACAAAGCCCTCTTATTTTCTTGTTATAGCGAGCTAAACGTAGCCGAAGCCAACTCTGTTGAAAATGAAATGAATTAGGGAGTTTGCAGTAGTGTTTGACTTAAAGTAAAGTAAGCGCACGGCGGATCACCGGTTAATAAAGGCATTGCGCAGGGATACATGAGCAGGAGAAGGGCAAACTCACCCGTGATCATGTTCAGTAGCGTGGTCTTGCCCGCACCATTGTGTCCCAGCAACACGGTGATCTGGTTCTTAAAGACGCGAAGTCTCGCATCCTGGACCGCCACTATGCCGTTGTAATCCTGCGTTTGGCATTGCGGCACTCAATGGATGCGAAGGAACAGCCAGTGAATATACTTCGCCATATCTGATAGCAGCGCGAGCTTTCAGTGACAGCCCTGTCGAAATGGCGCTGACATCGCAATATAACATACTTATAGGAGCCATGAAGACAAAATACAAGTTAGGTTTATTAAAAATACGACTTAGTCCCGATAACAATGATACAAATATCGTCGAAATCTTCGAACAAATAACGGATATATTAAAGAAAACGTGTGAAGCAGTCGCGACCCCCTAGCCAATTTCCCCCAACTTTTCTATGACGTCACGGAACCTTGTTTGTGCGATTGGCGGCCGCCTAACTGACCTGTCGCGACGACACATGACTGGACGTCTGTAATGGGGCCTCTTGTTCCATTTGACCGCATCACTTGAATGCTAACGTGCAGTTAAAGCACTGAAAATTATGTTTTATTGTTGGCCCGTATGACGTCATTCCTGTTCATTACACGTCACTGACTGTGGCCCGAAATTTGAAAGTTTTTAAATATGGCTTGCTTTTTTTCGTTAAAAACATCTTTTGTGGCTGTAATGGAGCTGAGTGAGATACTGAATCATAGTCCTTTCAAATTAAACGAAGTTGTATTTTCTCTTCATGGCTCCTTTAAAGTAGCACGCTCATTTAATCTATCCTTTAGAAGAAGCCTACTCCTTCATACCGGCTTGAACCGCACGTGCATAGTGTTGCAATTCGGCCCTCTCATTTTTACCATAATTGTTCGCTCTCTGCGACTCCGGATTTTTCTTCCCCTCTTTGTTACTACGGCTGAAAAACTGTCAAGTCTCAATTGTTAACGCTATTAGCTGACACGAGTTTTTTGAAGTCACCTAATCGCTACTTCTGTTATTACACGTTGGAGTTATACCTGTAGGCGTACAGTCATGACCAAAAATACGCGAACACGTGAATATGAATCAGAACACCCAAATGGCGCGATTTCTTTCCATGCAGGCGAAATTGACGCGAAGCTTAATTACAGTCACGAGGTTGGGAAATGTAGCATTCCAAATATACTAATAGGGCCATCATTGTGCCTCCATGAGCGTATTTGTACTTTTTGTGTGTGCTGGTTCATATTTTTGTGTTTACGTTTCATTTGCCCATGAGTGTACTTAATTGTTTGTGAGTCCTCATTCATTTGTCCGTGAGACTTCGTGAGTCCTGCTCGGCATTGTAATATTTTATAGACATTGTTTCCGGCGTCAAAACCTTTGTAAATGAGCACAAAAGCGATGAGTAATAGTTTTACAGAAGTGTGACTGAATGGCTTTCACGTACAACACGCAAAAGGTGTTATTTGAGAGCAGGTATGTGATTTATTTACTTATAATTTCAAAATCTCGAGAAAACCCCGTGTACAAGCACAAAAGTGATGGCCGAGGGGCGGACATTCCAACCTCAGCTCTCAACCTCGACTCCATACTGCCGTTGAGGTCAGTAACTTCCACGTTGCTGATCCTGCCGCCACCTCTACCTCACTCAGAGCTCACTTCATATGGCAAGGTTAATGTTCATTAAGGGCTGAGTTCGACCTCAGGAGGTAGTAACGTGTTGAGATTGTGCATTCCTGCCAGAGACTGCACGGGATGATCACGACGTACACACTAGCACACGTACAAGGGCGGGAACAGGATCGCATGTTGTTCCGGTCGTGCGCTATTTTTACACACGCTGATTCTTTCGCTCTACTGCGCGCCATCTATAATTCTGTAGTTTCTGTTTAGCCTTCGTTCCTATTGTTGTCGTCGTTTCACTGCAATGCGGGGAAGACAAGAGATTTCAGAAGGGTACAACCTGACACCCTAAACTGACTCTCGAAATTGTTAATTTACAGCAGTTGAAGTGCTTTTTACTACTTTACCTTTGACCAGCATGCGGTGTTTGAATTTCGAATGCAGAGATTTATATTCATAATCGAGAGTCATATTTTTATTAAAGTGAATTCGGCCACTTACAAAATAGAACTGGGCTGCTGTGCAGCAGGTTCCTGTAAAATAGGCTCCACTGCCGAGTCGAGGTTATGCGGGTTTGTCAACCTCAAAGGGTTTGAAATATGCATATGAAGAAGCAGTCTCTGCAATACACTGAAGCGACGTGGGAAAACTATCATTGCAGAGACCAATCCATTTTACGCCGGGCGTGACTGCTATACCTCAAGCCTCTTTAAAGTCGGCCTTACTACGCTCAGATGGGGTGCACAGAAGGTATTCTTACAAGAGCAGTGTACACAATTTCTGAAAGAGTGTAAAATATTTTCGGTTTTTTATTATCTTTTGAATCGGCTGTCACGCGATGCGCACACATAAGAGGCTTCACAGACCGCAAACATGGGGAGAAATGTGTATGTAGCAGGTGGAGACTGCTACGAAATGAAACATTTTTTGGCAAAGAAAGTCTGTTCGTGACAAATTCACGACCCAATATTCATCGATGAATTCATGATGCCAGAAATATTTGTTCAAAGCCGATTAAGGTTTACTTTTGATTATTCACTCCTCTGAATACATTTTTACAATGTAATTGCGATCTCACTATGTAGCTCACAAGGTATAGTGTGGGGCACAAGACCGTCAATTTCCTCGTCACGAATGCAAAATAAAAAGTATAGGAGTGTGGTACATGGGGGAATATAACGAATGCAGACTAAGAGATGGACTGTGGTTCAATTCTACACGCATAATCTTTCCTGCCTCCAGAGCGTACTTACCTTGCTGGCGTTAACAATATCTATGGCAACTGGCAAGTCCCTAGGTTCGGGCTCAAAGTTCGGCACTTCTTGCACCGTCATCGCTGGTGGCTGGCTCATTGTCCTACTGGGAATCCAGTAGCTCATCTGCATTGTGGTAAAACGAAATACGCGGTCAACGAACCCCGCAAGTGCCCTTTTGTCTGGGGTCATTCAAGGAACTCTCAAACCAAACGGCAGTTTTTCCTTGATTTCAAAAAGTGCTAGTGTTCGATAAGTAAACATTTAAACGTTTTTATTCTTTGCTCTGAAACCTTCCGGAAGCTGGAAATGATAAAAAGAGTTAAAACATTTACCTATCTTCGACATGCAATAGTCCATTAAAGAGCAGCAATCCAGCCATTAGGTTCTTCAAACAAATACGAAAAGGGTTAGCATTCGTGCTAACCATTCTTGCTAAACACGTTCGTGTTAACATTCGTGCTCTGCCTATTCGGGCTTTTCTCGGAGAATTGACGAATCAATTTAAAGCCAACTGCGTAAAACTGCGCTAGAAAGCACCTTTTAACAGACAACCCAAGTTGTCTCCGCATTCCCGGAATTGATTTCTGCGCTCCGGGTGTTAGTCTAAACAGCATCTCGACACACAAGGCTTCTTTACACCACTGATACCCTTCACAGCGCCCTTCTTGGCCATACACCACAGAAGCGTACGATGGTGTGTGTCCATGTGTACTCAAACATGAACGACAATCCGAGAGCCACTGCGTTTACCAGAGAACTCTCGCCCGGTTCTCCCGTGGTCTGTCCAAGCTTCGACCATTTTGGGTCATCACGAGTTAGATCATGAAGCCTGCCCACACCAACTCCACACGCTGCGTGTCAGCAGACGGGGTCACCCAATTCCCCAACCAGACCTCTCCCGTGAACCCCAGGTATGGTTTGACAGGCGCAAGCCTCCCTTTTCCCCAATCAACACTTGTTTGCTTTCCGACCCTAACTGCTGTACACAGCTTTCAATTTAGCCCCTGTTAGTGGGACTGCCAAGTTCTTAAAACGTGTCAGGTTTAACAATAATCCCAGCGGCAAAGAATCGTTTTGGTCGCGTACCTGGCTTTTAGGCGTGGGTATTACAACGGGAATCCCCGAACTTTCTTGCTCTGATTCCCACGGTGTTGCATTTCGTTTCGTAAAGTTTTGCCTAGTGTGCCTTAATCAAACTGGTTTCCACCGTAAAGGGTTCGTAAGCACACCTGGCTTTACGATATAGTACATGCATTTTGTAAAATGTCTTCCACGTGTGCACGCTGCACAGTCGCTAAGGACAAGGAGGTGGTCCCCATACCTTCAAAGGGTAGTGGTAGGGCAGCGATATTCCCGGTCCCACGTGCAGCACGTTGTCCACGTACCACACGGTCACGACGATGATGCAGTCACAGAGGAAGCCTACGAATACGATCTCCGCCAGCGTCACGTTGTCCGGCGTGGAGTCGTGGTCGTAGAAGTTAAACCAGTTGGCCCCTCGCTCGACTGAAGGAGCATGAATTGCACGAACACTGTGAAGCGGCTTTCGAGCAGTGTTGTACATCGTCACTGACACGTAGCTTCGCGACTACAGCATGGGCCTGACCGCTTTCAGAGAAAATACAACATGCAAAACCTGTAGAAATTCAGAAAATTGTCTGCTGATGCGTAGCATTCTTACGTCGCTTGTCTAGAGTGCGAGGTTTTTACGACTAGCGAATGACGTTGGATTATTTTATTGTGTTTAAGTTCTTTTTTGTTTATTTTTGCCAATGAAGTAAATTTGTACCATTACAGCGACCAAGCACCATTATTTCGCAAATTTTGTATTTTTCCGCCGACGCGAGGGCTAGTGCACAGAGGTTCGTTTCGTTCGTTTTTTAGTCGTATTTCCAAGCTGCTTTTCCGCGATGTTTAGTTTAATCGTTTTGTGCAGGAACGCTATTCCAGACGGCCCGTGATTCAGAGGAACTCGGGAGAAGAAACGATCTCTAGCGACGCCCACGTAACACGATAATACTTCTACGCGGAGTTCAAGCGCTTTAAAAATGCGATTCATGCTATTTGCTGATTATTGAAGTGACGTAACCGGCCCAAGGCTGCGCGCTCCAAGTAGGCGCGACTAGGGCGTGGCGCTTTTTTTAGTGCGTTGTCTCGCTCCTCTGTTGCACTAGTGGCTACTGGGGACAAGGAAATCCATTTACTTTACTTTATCCCGCGTTTATTTTATTAATCTGTATTCCGCCACCAAGTTCATTTAGTTTTGTTTAAGGTGTTCATTTGAGGTTTTCGTCGTAAGAAGGAGTTTCTGCCCATTTCTGCCGTCGGTGCCATGTAGTATAATCATTTGACTTAGGCCATCTTGCACAAAAAGAAAGCGGGTGATGGAAACTCGCCACATTCGAAATAATTGCTGCTCGGTGCTACGTTATTGAAAGCCTTCGTGTGCTTTTAGATACAAAATTTTCTTGTGCCACTTAAGTCTGCTTACTTGCTTTGAAGGCGGAAACTTGGCGGTTCCTATTAACTTGTTTACTGATACATTATACTTGCGTATTTTTCCTCGCTTTCATTTTTTGTCATTTGACCCGAATTACTTGGACTGGCCTTTTTTCTGCTATACCGTGTTTGCATCAGTTTCTTCTCGCAATGAACTGTAATGAACTATTTCGTAATGAACTATGTCATTCGTAATGAACTATGTCAGCAAGCAGACGGGCACACGCCGCAGCCTTTCTCGAATCAGGGTTCTCCGAGGCTGGTCTGCACCTCTTCTACTACCGTGACATCACGTTCCGGTGTCACGCTGCACGCACTACTCTGCAAATTTTGCTTTTCAAATTCACAGAATGATGAATTGTTCGAACCGGGCACATTATCTCCTGAAAGTTCCAACTGCGGGCCAATACTCCGTGTGGGTGTGTGCTACCAATAAAGGAAGCACTTCACCGCTCTTGTCGACAAAGATCTGTACAGGGTTTTTTTTCCCATTGAGCTCAATCCCCTCAATCCCTTTCTCTTCTTTCGCCCCCTTCCGACTCCCGCATACCCTCCCTCCGACGTCATGTGGTTACTTTAATCCTCAACTCTCCCTTTTACTCGCTTTTTAATCTGAGGTTCCTGCCATACGACGGTGACGCTGAAGAAAACCCTTTTAAATGTGTAGAGATCACCTCTGATAGAAATTTTAGGCGTATCTGCTCCTTCCCCCGCAAATGTCGACAAAAGACAATAGTCTTTGGCGACATTTGCCAAGTAAATGCCTCCGTTCGCTTTCCCGCTTACCTCTGATGTTATCCCTCGTGCTTCGAGCTCATCCCAAGGTAAACAGGCTAAAGGTTTCCTGAAGTCAACTTAAATTTACCGCGTTCCACTGCTCCAGGCCGGGTGCCTTGATGCCAGCGCTGCCGTACAGCGTGGACGCGCGTGAATCGAGGAGCCCTACTTCAACGTCTATAGAGTAAAGCCCGCTTATATCGAACAGCGCGAGGATTGTAAAATAGTTTGATACAGCGAAAATTTGATATAGAAAGTGAAGCACAAAAAAACTTGCACGAGAGCAATCCTGCAGACGTAGTCTAGAGCTAACGCTGAGCGCTTATCACTCTGCAGTTCACTATTGATACGACCCTTTCTCGGAAAGAGAACAATCATTTATTGGGGCGGAAGAACTGCGTGAGTGTAGCCTGCTTCTTGGAGCACAACGCGTTGCTGGTGACTTCTTGCTTCACGGTATCTAAACAGTCGACAAGCACAAGACCACTGCCCGCAATGGCACTGCAGTATTGCCCTAGCAGGGCCACGGGAGCGACGGCTTCGCTGTGGGTCGGAAGCGCTACGGAGTCCTCGGCGTCTTCGACAGAGCGGAGACAAGCATGCCTACAAGCGAATAACGGCGAACCCAGCGAACCGAGCAAGTGCGGGCAGCTAGCGGCGCGGACTTGAAGATCGGTGACACCGCAGCCCGCAGCGCCAGCAGCATGCATGTCTGGAGCTGGTCCACTCTGCCACGGCCGGTTTGGAAAAGTTCGAGCTCGCGCGGGAGTCGCAAGCGACACCCACGCCACCGCTGCGCGCCGCTGTGTTGCGGGAAAGCCTGCCGCATGCCTAAGGAGAGTAAAAATCCGGCGCGGCAGAGCTCGATATATCCATTGCGAGCAAAATGGCGTTCGGTATAAAAAGTGTAAAATGCATGTAATTTTCATCAGAATTAGACAAGGGTTCGATATAGGCAATAATTCGATATATCCGTGTTCGATATAAGCGGGCTTTACTCTAGAACCGCGTTGTCCTAGTCGACGTGTGTTCCAAACAGAACGTGAAACCTATCTAGTGGAAGCTTTCGTTACTGTTGCCGCTTGAATTCTTAAAATGCGGCCGGAAACCATAGTGGCGCGGCCGACAGCAGGCGAGCGTGAATTTTTTTCTGCAGTAGATGTAGTATTTCATTTCGCAATCAAGCAGCTATATATTTTTTTGTAAAAAAAAACACAGTAAATATCCTTTTTGTAAATATTTTCTGTCGTATATTTGCGTAACATCTTGGTCTTGTTCAACAATGTTTACAAGTATGACCATATAAACCAGACTTAGACATTTAGATTTCGCTGTGAGTATATAATACTATTGCGCAGACTTCGTTACACTTTGGCCGAGTGGCTGAATCGAGCCACAGACAGACAGGCAGACAGACAGACCAAAGTTTCTGTGTTTAAGTAGCCCAAGAAAGACTATCGTCTCAGGCGCCGCTAATTGTATATGTATATACCTCGTTTGAAAAAGTTTTGCCAGCAGACGATAACACTCCCGCTGCAGACGGACAGACGCGCTGTAGACCCTGTCCGGCGAACCACCTAAATGAAAGGCGAAGTCAGGGAAACACGCCTGCAGTGATCATATTGCGCCCACACCGGCTCACTGTCGACTGGTGCCGGTCGATGCTTCGGTCGCTACCGAAGCTTCTGTAAAAGCTGTCCGTCACGTAAAACCGCAGCGCACACAAAACTTGCTCCTCGACGGTCATCGCGCGAAAGCCGCCTTGAAGTCATCGCACACGCGGATCGGTCGCCAGATGACTGCACAGCCAATGCGCGGTAGTTATGTAGAGATAAAAAGAAGCGCAAATTCCTCCTCCGTTTAAAAGATCTGTCGAAATAGGAATATACCTGCTACGGCGTCCATCAACAATAAAAAAACGCCGAAGCAGCGGCCGCCACGATCGTCACGAGTTCAACTCGGCCATGCAAAACCATGCCCGGGTTTCCTCCGAGTTCTAATGACAATTAAACACCCCCAGCCCATTCGTGGGCGCGGCGTAGCGACCTAAGCCACACGCACCCATGGCGTCGATTTTTTGGATGTCGTATCGTCGTAGCCACGATGGCAGCGACAAGAACTTGGCACCACCAATCAAAAATCAAGTCCTCAGGCCACCGTGAGCCAACGGTGCCACAGTAGCGGGCGTGTTCGGTTCGAACTGGGGTTCGCCCCTGCCCGAGCCAATAGGAACGACCAAGACATGATTTTCCCAAGGGAGCCCTCCTCACACACCGTTTAAGCACTGTCGATGAAACATTTAGTGCCCTTCGACTCTGTGAAGATGGCTGACTTGCGAAGCTGCACGTCCTCCACGAAGTGCACGAAACACAGCACGTTTGCTAGTAATTTACGACTGATCATACTTCCTAGCCAATTACCTGGATGAAATGCCGAAAGACACCAGCTTTATCCTAGCGGACAAACGTAGACCTGTCTCTTTCCCCCCGGCGTCGTAGGCACCTTACTGTTTGTGCAACACGAGAACGGGATCCGCTATACCACTGAGGACACCGGACCGGCTTATTAGGGTCTTTGGCGACCACGTTTAAACCTCACGCCAACACAACGGGCATGTCATCAGTAAGAACATGAAACCTTTAGATGCGCATCCCCCCTCTCCCTTAACTCCCAACCCACGCACGCATAAACCGGCAACCGGCCATCAGCAGGTGTTTAGAAGGGAACTGTAGAACGTGTCGCTTTGAAAGCCCGTTAAGCTGAACAAGTGACATTGGCGCACGTCGGCATTTCAAGCGGGCCAGTTGCTGTTCATCCGGGAGGAATTCGCAGCTACTAGACCAGCTGAAACTTGAGGTGGCAACGGCGGTGGCAGCAGATTTTACTGCAAAGCAGTATATGTCTAACCCCCCCCCCCCTCCCCAGTTTTCATTCCGGTGTGATCGATTTACTTGGCGCCCCTCCGGGGCTCCTCCTCACGATCGCTGACACCTCTTTCGCAACTGTTTCTCCCCTCGCCTCCACCAATGACCCTTTGCAAAGTTGCGCAGTTGGCAGCTAACTGCGGTACTGCGGTTATCAGATTATTGCAAAAAATAAACAGAAGTACGGATGGGCGTTAAAAATGCACTGACGATTACTACACTCCCTAATATGAAATTTGTGCGCAGCGCGAGCTGCAGTCTTCGCGGTCATGGCGCATTTCTGTTGCGTCGCAGGAACTGTTCGCGTGATCAGCGAACGCACGGCGGCGTGCGCTACTCTGCAGCTACCTCGCAGTGCGCCGCCGCCGCCGGGCAGCATGTTACAAATCGTGTTTGAACCTCCCGCGCAAATGTCACGTGGTTTCGATTAGTGGATAATGGAACAGCGTCTAGGGAAAGTGTCAGGGGGAGGGCGCTCCTTGGTGGTGACGCATGAGATGTGTGAAGGAAAGGCAGTGAGAGAGATAACGCCGTATCCGCACGTGTCGTACTCCACCCCACCCTTCGCTAGACGCTCATCTCTGTTTTATTTCTTTCGTCGCCGCTGCGTTCGCTCACTGGGGTACGCGGACATAAACAGACGCCGGTCCCACGACGCCCAGGTAACGGGTGCCTAAGGGCTGCCCCTAAAACGGCCGAAATCCGCTGTCGTAGTTTCCTCTCAAATTCTACTTCGCCAAGTAGCTGCGAATCCATCCCGGTAGAAGAGAAACTTCCCCAGTTGGAACACCGCCTTGAGCACATATTTCTTTTTCAGCTTGGAAGGCTTTCCGAGCGACATTTTCGCCGGTGTCTTTCACGCCTAAGTATGCACCATCACCGGTTGGCGGTTTGTGTGTGCAAGGGTCGTGGGTATAATAATGGGGGCGTGCATGCACAGCTTGGCTTCATGCCACTACCGATGAAATGCTGGTTTGCTGGTGGGAGATTTAGATTTCGAAATTGCACGGCTTAATGCGGTTAGTCGGCTGTCCTCCTTAATTGAGTTGTTCGGGTGCGGGTTGATGTGTTTTACAGACATCTTACACAAACAGTAACATCCATTGTAGGGGGAAGGAAAACGGTTAGCGACATGTTAGTACGCGATAATAGAGTTCAAAGGCTTCCAGGATTTAAATCGTTATGGGATGGATGCATGCCCTTTGTTTGGAAGAAGAAGAGCAAGAATTGAAGCATTGGCCCGAACCCAAGGGCGAATGGGCGCAAAAAAAAGGGAAGGCTGCTGGCGCCGCCGTCACCGCCTCAAGTTCAGCTCGTTGAGTAGCGGCGAATCCGTCCCCTCTCGGATGAAGAGCAACTTGGAGCTTGGAACCCCGGCGTGAGCCAATATCACTTCTTCAGACGGCTTTCAAGGGATATTTTCGACGGCGTCTGTCACTTCTAAGCACGCGCACATGACCGGTTGCCGGTTTATGCGAGCGCAGGTTTGTAGTGGAGAATAGTGGGAGGGAGGAGAAGAGCGTGCATGCGCAGGTATAGGTTTCATGCCTGTGCAGATGGATGGCATGTCCGTTGTGTTGGTGCGAGGTTTCAACGCGGACGTTAAGCGCCCAATGGGACCTGTCCGGAGTCCTTTGTGGTACAGCGGATTGGGTCTGTGTGTTAGGCTATGTTCAGACTACCGACAGAAAAGCCGTATCGTCATCTATAGATGTAAAAAAACGGCGTGCCGCGCAGTTCAGTTGCCTGAGACGTGAAATGACGTCATTCTTTAAAGTCATTACGACACTTGCGGCAACAATGAACAGTAAGATGCTTACTACGCGGGAGGGTTACAGGCAGCTCCATGTTTATCTGCAAGAACAAAGCTTCGACCCGTCAGAGGTTTATTCAGCTAATTGGCTAGAAAGTATGCTCCATCGCAAATTACGATAAACGTGTTTTGTTTCGTACAGTCCGTGGACTGCATCCAGCTTTGCAGGTCATCCTTCTTCACACAGTGTAAGGGCACTAATTTTTTAAATGCAGAGCATTTGTGTAACTCACGATGTCACCCGTGCGTCGGCGTCCGCAGCAGCCAGCCTCTCCCTACACTATAAAAAGAAGTAACAGTTACCGGCGCCTGGTTTCGATCCCACGACCCTGCGGACGGAACGCAAGGTACATGGTGCTCTTCCCACTGCGCCACAAAACCGACACAGAATGAAAGGCTACGAGCGCGCCTTATATCCTTGACTCATTCAAACTACGTCGTCAGCGGCGTGCGTTGGCCACTCAACGGCGTGCTAGCGGCGTGATAGCTGCGTGGTGTACACGTGATAGCACCAACCCCCCAAACATTAAACGTTAACGCAATACACCCACCCCCTATGCGACGCATTTACTCGAGTCCCCTTCGCGGGGAGATGGGCCCATTTTTTTATTGTTTTCGCGCCCAGTTAGGCTTGTGTTCAGTTTACACTTGTGTTCGATTTCAGTTTACGCATCTTCGGTTTCCACTCTTCCTCTAAGCGAACGACATACGTCCGTCCTATAGCGAGTTAACACCTCGAAAGGCCTCAACCTTTATTCTGACAGATACACACATGGGTGTCCCTTTCGCTGCCAAGTCGTAGGCATCTTATTGTCTGGGCAACACACCAACCAAGATGCAAACCGCTCGATTGCTCTGGACAGCTGAAAGGGCCCATTGAGTCATGAGACTCGGAAGTTTAAATCTGCCACCACAACAACAGGTATGTCATCGGCATCGGCATCAGGGCCTGCTGAGCGTGCATTCCCCCTCCCTCCAGCCCCAATCCGTGCACGCTTAAGCCGGCAACCGCGAGTGGGTGCATACCTAGGCGCTAAATACCCCGGCGAAGGAAGAGAGAAAAACTTTATATGCGGCCAAACTAAGGTCTATTATTATTCTTCCGCCAGAAGAACTATGACCAGCTGGTCAACGAGCGGTCCTCGTTGAAAACGAGCCTCGTTGCAAACGAACTGCGCATGCGCGCGAAGTTACCCGGAACGCCGACAGGGGGCTCCCACGCCCGGAATGACACGCGCTCCCGTGTTCACCCTAACTGCGATCAATATAGCACGTACGTGTGCCCAGTTAAATTCGTACTCTGGTTTGCGAACTGACACATCGAGCACCCACACACACTTCTCTACAAAATGCACGAGTACCACAGAATCGATATCATTCCCGAATGGCAAAATGCGCCCAGCAAGTTGTTCAATCTATAGTAAGGGTGCTGCGGCACAAGGACATTTTACGACAGCATTGCAGCGCAAACGTCAATAGCAGGACATGGCGGACGCGTTCCAGCATGTGTTTGTGGTCTTACCGCCACTTATTTCCGTTGAACAGTGACATGCCTTTGCAGTACTCATGGGACGCATGCTGTGAGTGTGCAGATGCAACAGGTCCGAGCAGAGGCCAAAATGATTCCGGATGTGTTCGATGACGACAGTATACCAAAATTGCGCACGCGACATAGGAACACCGCCTAACGACATGTGCAGGGCTCCAACCAGCCGAAGCCTACTAAAGGTGAGGGGCAGGACATCGCTCACGCCGCCCTCACGCTCGCCGTCCCCTTAACTATAATCTTTTGGACTTTCCGATACCGGCCTCTGTAGTTCTCTGCAGACATTCAGGCAGACGGACGGACGGACGGAAGGACGGAGAGACAGAAAGATGGACAGACATGCAGACAGACGGATGGGCGGACGGACGGGCCAAATTTTTGCGTTTAGGTACGCCTTAAAGGGGCCATGAAGACAAAACACAAGTTTGGTTCATTCGAAAGATTCCCTCCTTAGAATCGCACTGACACCACTTTTAACACACACTTCACTCAAAAATCTATATAATTATGAAAAAAGGGAATGGTCATGCGACCCACCAGCTCATTTCCCGCATGTCACAAACTCGAGCGTACGATGCCTAAAAGTACCGTATAAATTTTTCATTTTATTGTACAGCGCCTAATTCTTGTTACAGTCGTCCGATTCATTCAGATCGGTTTTATTCGCCCCGAGAAAACACTGGAATTCTCTCGAACGAAGCGGCGGTAACGCGACAACTCACCGGCTCGCCGGCAAGAAAATACCAAAATAAAAGCTCCGCCGCTCAGCTTTCACCGAAGCTTCGAGTTCTTTCGAAGGGGCGAGCGTAGCTTTGTCAGTGCTAAGGTGCACCGATGATTCCAGAAGGGAGAAAGAGGGAAGTTGTGGGCTCGACAGCGGCTGGCACGTTGTGTGTTGTGCCCTCTGTCTCCGCCACGGCCGTTATAAAAAGAGAGCGCGCGCCGAAGAAAATTAGCTACGTTTGGACGTCGTGATGTGACAACGGCTTCTGCCAGTTTGTGCACCGCACCATCGGCGACCCGCGCCCTGGAGGACTCCAACGTACTCCCGGGTCTCTAATCACCGTGATCGTCTCGGTCGGCCTGGCCTACAACGAAGCCACGCTTCCCAGGTAGCCGAATCGCCTCCGACAGCGGTGCATCATCCGACCCGGTCGGTGAATATTGTGGGACTCTGCCTCTCATACGAATCAAACTGTTAGTTAACTACCCCGCTTCGTAAAATTCATTCGTTAACGCTCCTGTTTGTATCATTTTGCCTAATTTTGAACTGTCTCTTGCATTTGAATTCGATCTAAGTTGTCTGTCATCGACGATTCGTTACCTCGTGCTTGTGCAGCATTTTGCTTGTCTAAATATAGGTCTTTGTGCTGTTTTCGTTCAAGGCTCTGGCTCATTCTTGCCGCTCTGGTCGGCGAAAGCCGCACATCAGACGGCCACCCCCTTCGTCACCTGTGCCCTGTCGATTCGGTGGGGTTGTTGGCGCGCTTGAGTCGACTCCCCATATCTTCTTGAGAAGCAACGCTTCACAAGAAGCCAAATCGCCTCCGACAGCGGTGCATCGTCCTGCCCAGTCGGTGAATATTGCGGGACTCTGGCTCTCGTATGCATCGAACTGTCTTTCTTTTAGTTAACGTTTCTACCAACAATATTCATTGTTAAAGCTCTTGTTGTAAATTTTGTATTTGAACTGTTTTTCGCATTTGTATTCGCTCTAAGTTATCTCCCGTGATCGTTACATGTCCTCGTGCTTGCATAGTGTTTTGCCTGAGCAAATATAAGTCTTTCTGTTGTATTCGTTCAAGGCTCTGACTCATTCTTACCGCTCTGGTCGGCGAGAGCCGCACTTCAGACGGCCACCCCCTTTGTCACCTGTGCCCTGTAGACTCGGTGGGGTTGTTTGCTCGCTTGAGTCGACTCCCCATATCTTCTCACAGCGCACCCAATTAAGAAAACGGTGACACCGCAACAAAACCAATGATGTCATACCAGCCAGCTGCGCAATTGGCGGAGGCCGACGAAAGCAAACGAAAATTAGGCAGAGCTTATAAGCTTGCCGAAATAGCTATTTGCGCTTAAATTTAGGGCACATTGTTTTTGTAGTCGCAAGAATGGGCATTGGGGGGGGGGGGGGGGTAAACAGTGAATGTTACGAAAGCACAAGTAAACATCAAAGTACCTATGCGTATTGTTGCTGGTACTGCGCGCACTATGCTTGTTTTAGCTGCTCATCAGTCTGCCGCTTTCGCGTTGTCTTAGACGCACTGGATTATTGGCGTAATCGACGTTATCTTATGTGACCCTGTTTGTCGAGGATATTCCATGTTTCACGAAAATATTATTTTCTACAGAAACAAAAACAGGCCAGGTGCAAACACGTTAAAAAAACAAAGCAACGGCAGACAATGGTCTGTACTTGAGTATGGTAGCGCCATCTGGGAAGACTGACGGCAAGCAGCGCTGCAGCCGAATCGAAAAGTTCAAGTCCTTTGTTTACGCGCGCTTTTGACTTCATTGTTGATGTCCCGAAAACGCACGATTTGGCGGGAGAATCAAATTTTGCAGCTAAATTTATTAATTTCTCAGTGAATACGGCATCATTTGCTGCCAAACAAGCACTAGGAGCTCTATAAAACACGAAATCTTTCGAATAAAACAAACTTGTATTTTGTCCTCAGGGCCCCTTTAAACAGACCGTCGTATTTCAAATTTGGCGCTACAAACCCAAGGCACGTTTTGCCTTAATACGGGTAAACTGTCAGGCAGGACGTACCAAACTTCTCGAAGCGCTCAAGGACGCGGAAGCTCCAGTGCAGGTTCATTCCGGGGAAGATGGCCGTGTACAGTTTATCCTCGCGCTTGATGTAGAAGTAGCCGTTCCCGCCGGCGTTCTCCAACGCAAGGAAAGGCACGACGCAGGTGCAGGTCCAGTACAGCATGGCAGCAGCCACCGCGGAGTGGGCTGCAGCAGGATAAGCTGGTTAGAACTTTGAAAATGCAGGGGGCCTATTCATCCTCCTATCACGCATTTGTGCCTGCCCGGGGCTGGTACTCTGCATTTGCTTTTCGTACCTTGAAAACAGAAAACAGCAGAAAAACGATAAGGAGTAATAGATTGCTATAGCTCGTTTCGCAGGGTGTTCCTAATGTTCCACGGGTGCGCTAGGTGTCATCCCCAAAACCGCACTTCAGAGGCGTCATCAATCGCAAGTGTTTAGATAAGACAGTTGGTATTGAAGAACAGAATGCGTTAATGTTGCGTGAGCACCTCACCAAGGCATTCTGTTGACTAACAGCATTTGTATGTCTAGCCTCATACCACATTGTAATAATTGACTGCAAACATGAATTTGCCCAAGAAAAAGATGCTGCAACCCTTGATTAGAAAACACGCCCGCGGTAATATCGGCTGCTCCAGACGCCGTCACAGCACTGTCGCAACATATTGTAATTGGCCTGAATTTATAACACTCTGTACGATCTACCATTAACTTTAACTCACCGAAAATCAGATTTCTCTGCGCTCAAACACGGCCTATCTCAAGCCACTTAGCTTGTGTCAGCCACAGCACCGCACTATTTTAGTTTGCGTATTTGCACGAACGCACACGTTTAGTATTGTTCCGTAACGTTGAACATCACAGATGATTAAAAGTCGCTGCGCTAGGGCGGCAACAGCCATTTGGCGAAAAGTCACGAAAACACTAAAACAGGAATTTCCTCGTAACAAATTGCGCTCTATGTCACTTGTGACTTAACCGAAAATTCACATTGATTAGCAAATTATATTATTTTATCAAAAACAAAATTGTCAGATGGTACTTTGTGCATTCGCCGCGCCACAAGGAATATGTCATTCAAGTTCTTCTCGTGATTTTTGTTAAGGTGCTATAATGTTTGTACCTAGGAAGCAGTGACGTATATGGTCGCCATTTATGACAGCAAATCTACATGTATGACGAAATTATTGAGACTAATACCATGTTTTAGTATATTTTTTAACCTTTGATCATTGGCGCAGTTTATTAGCTCGTGGCAACTGCGCATACCAAACGACCCGTATTCCCTGTCTACGTTCGTCACTGACTAAACACAAACGTGGATTGACGACATGTTGACTGCCACTCCAGTCTGCTCTTCTGGGGTTTTCGGGACAGTTTGGGACACCCCAATCTTCTTGGATCATCGTCTTCTGTATATAAGCTGTTCCAGTTGAGCGAAACGAACCGCTAACCAAAGCTTCTGAGTCTCGTCTATTCGACGAATTGCTACAGTATCCCTGGTACGACACTTTAGCTTCTACTTTTATGGCATCTGCGGAGAGTCTGGATGGCATCTCAAATGTTTTATGCGACGGTCTACTGTCTGCGTAAACGATTGGAGCAGCTACCAAGACGACACAAAGGAAATGCTTGGTGGACAGATGAATGTGCTTGGAAACGCTTGTGTCAGAGAGAAATGAGTCGGAGGTACCAGACGTGTCGTGATCCCCTCCTTCATGCCGATCTGAAGTTTGTTATTACAAGTTACCCGATGAGTGCAAAAGGAACATCGAGCCAGCAAAAGATAGAAGTCAGGAGGAGGTGCACTATAGCCTCCCGTAAAAACTCATTCCGAATTCCCCTCAAAATTGCTTTTCAAAGGCTTTATTTTCCTTCTATACAGCCCCCGCTTCATTCCACTGTCATTCCATTTACTTCTTCCACTTCACCATTGACAGCGCTACTGCTACAAGCCCTTCTGCCAACCGATGATTCCGAAGGCGATACTCTTGCCCATCTAGCAATGAAGACGCTGATACGCTGGACAACATACGCCCAAACTAAGGATCACGACTTCACTGTGAATGAACTCCGACTAGCTGCAAGAAATTTAAATTCCGCGCTTCGACCTAATGGTATTACACCCAATATGTTGGCCCTTCTTGTTGGGCATGCTTCCCCGTTCTTGCTGTCCGTGTTTAATCCGTCCCTATCCCTTGGCCATTTCCTGTGGGTGTGGAAAGAAGCGAGGGTTATTTGTCCACTGAAACCAAACCGGCCGCCATATGCCCCCTCTTCATAGCACACCATTTGCATTTCATCTCTGCTCGGTAAACTAATAAAACGCATGGTGCATAATTAACTTTACTTTTTTCCTCCACACATCTAGCCTACTGCACGAACATCAGCATAGTTTCACTCAGGGACAGAGTGTAACATCGGCGCTGGAAACCTTGCGCTCTCATCTCTAGGCATTCCGTGATAATGGATGGTTGGCTCTGCTTATTTCATTGGACTTCAAAGGACCATTTAGCTTCATTCGGCCATTTGGCACCCGTTAGTGGTGTACTTTCTGCGTGCACACCACTGCCGTTCTAACATTTACAGGTTGCTTGAATGATTCTTACATTGAAGGTCGGTGCGTTACAGAAGTTATGCGGAGAGTGTGCGTGTCAAGACAACCCTTTGCAGCCCGTGGGGCTCACCTTTGAGCCCGTTATTGTGGAACATCGCGATTCACGACCTACTCTGCCTTCCCCTGCGACCTTTGGGCAAGGCCTGGAGGCAAAGCCTGTGCGATAAGTGAACTCATGTTTATCGAAAACTTTTGGGGCGATTCTGCAGTTGCTGTGGCTATATCGTCATCTGCTATGTGGTTGTTTAGGGCGGTACTGCTAAGTGTGCTCCTGCTGCCATGGGGTCAAAAAATGTGTGCCATTCGCCATTTAGAAGTGGTGTTCCCGTAGTTTTTGGTGGGCGCGGCAGCATTGGTGACCCTTCTCGTGTTCTAGTGGCATGCTCTCTTTTCGTATGGTTCATTCTCATGTGCGCGTTCCATACGCGTGTGGTCGTGCGTTACCATGTGGGTACAAACTGGTCGATATGCACCGGCCGAAAGCGAACCAGTATGCGGGGCTATTTATTTTTGCATTGTTGAAATTTGATTTTTCAGCAAAAACTATAGGTTAGAACCCCTGCACATTTATTTTTGATTGGCTGCAAACCTTCATAGCGTTGCTGGAGAGGGTGTTCTTCCCAAAGTTATTCTTTTTATTTTCAGGAGGTGGGGGACATGAAAAAAAAGAATTGGAATAATTCAGGTATTTGAGAATCAGACTTAAGCTTCTGACGGCTGACATCATCACTAGCCAATTTATGAGTGAATATGTTGTCAAGCTTATATTCAACAATAACCTTAGGTCATTCTAGCGTTGAGCCCAACGATTTTACAAAGAAAGCAGCGTCAAACTCATTGTCGTGGAACTACGGCTACCGGCTACCCTCGTTAGACCTCCAAACATAACGTCGAATTATAATGAAGGCGTAAGGAAGGAGCATACGAGCGTGCACAGCAGCACAACACGTTGCAGTCAATGGAGACGTCAGGTAGGTGCACACACCGCTTCGTAGCCAATGACACGTAAACCAACCGGATTGTTGGGCCGACGCACTCCCGCCTTTTTAACCAATGCGATGAAGTGGGTGTCCAAACCACATGTTCAAATAAGAAGCACTGTGGACGTCGTGAGCGTGTCCGGTAACCAGCCATTCACGCATGTCCACAACCGACCCCTGGCGGAGGAAGTAACGCAAAGTATGTTACGAAGGCGCAAGTCTAGATGGCTTGTGATCCCTACGTTCGCATAGTGCAGCTAAGTACATGGCTGAGGGCGCATGATACGACCGACTGTAAAACAGGGCTTTCCTTCCCTATTCTGGCCGCTATTCTGCTTCGTGTGTATGTAGCGTTGTCCCGTGGAAAGTTGTAGGAAAAACACCTCCTGTATCCCCGCCACTATCAGAGGTCGTCGCGACGTTGGTGTATCGTATCGGGCAAAGTGTTATTACCCTTCACCACATCACAGTTGCATGACAACGGACATGACAGGAAGTTTACACGCGAAAACTGTTTCACTGTTAGGGGGAGAGGGAGTTATGACGACGGCAGATATGAGTGAACTGTGCGTCAACACAATGCGAGCAGGACGACAATGAATATCACAGAACGACTGCGTGACGAGATTGGACGGGAAGGTTCATGAAGGTAGGACTCCCAAAATTACGACAGGACGACTGACGACAAGTCTGCTTTATGTTTGTCGACTAAGGTCGCTTTCCCCTTTTTAGGGAAGCGCACGAATACACGAAGAGTGTTGCGGCCAGGACTCACGGTTCGCAAAGAAGGTGGAGAGCATCGTGGCGTGCATGAGGCACGAGGAGCAGAAGCACATGAGGATGCAGAAGACGAGAAGCGGGTCGCTGTACTGGATGAAGGCACGGCCCTCTGCGTTGCGCTTGACGCACAGGAAGAGCATCATGAGCGCCGAGATGACCACGTGCATGAAGAAGCCGCTCAGGTAGTGGCTAAACCAGTACACGCAGTCGTTCAGGCCCACCAGGCGCAGCATCTCCTTCATTCCTGCGGGTTCAGGGGGCCATTAAGACGGCATTCAAGTTTAGTTAATTTAAAGGACTGGTTTTTCGCGATAACAATTATGCCACTTTTTATCGCAACCTGCGAGGTAAGCCGAGCAGTCGCGAATTTCCAGCCACTTTTCAATGACTTTTCTATGACGTCGTAGAATCTTGTTGGTGCGGTTGGCAGCCGCTCACCACGTTTTCGACAAGAAATACGGCTGCACGTCTGCAGTGAAGCCTCTAGTTCCATTTGATCGTGTAACTTGAGTCCTAACGTGCATTTCACCCACTGATAATTATGTCCATAGTGCTGACCTATATTACGTCACTCCTGCCCATACGCGTGACAGTAACGCCAAATTTAAGTTCTTTAATGCTTCTTGCGTTTTTTAGGTTAAAAAACGTATACGCTGCTGAAATAGAGCTGAGAAAGCTAATAAAAGCGGAATATTTTAAATTCAATTTACCACGTTTGCTCGTTCATTGGACCATTTTCGTGCATTCCTTATTTTTGACGGATGCTGGTTCTTTTATTTCTTGGGAACTTGTTTCGCACCAATTTTAAAGTGAAACCGTGCGTCGCGTTCAATATAGGTGCTTACACCAAATTCCCGGGCGGCCCGAAGGACTGACCCTAATTCTGTGGGTGCGAGTCATTAGCGAGTTTTAACTGACTGTTTTTCACGGTCCGCTCCCCTCCGATAGGACGCGGGAGCGCCATTGCGCATCCGTGGCGCGCTTGGCAGCGAACGGCATTGGCTCCGGTTGCGCTGAGACTGCCGCTGATACCGGAGCGGACCGTCGAAAACGGTTAGCTAAAACTCTCTATTGACTAGACGTGTAAAGGTCATAAAGACAGTTATACGCAGTTAGGTTATACTAGTGTAACCAGATAAGATAAAGAGCACCGTCACTGAGGCACACAACTCAGCAACGGTGGCCATTTTGGTGTTTACCATTGTTGCCAGATTGCCGCTTCTGTCGCTAACTTTGTCGAGGTTGTTTATAAAGAACACTGCCGAAGACACAAATATACGGCTTCCGCGGACACACTTCTGTCGCTGAAATGCTGCGAAGGAAGCACGTTATTTTTATTTGTGTTCGGAACGACGTAAGTCGTGCGCAGCCGCAGAGCAGCGAGGACAAACTGACCACCACAGTTGATCGACATGAAACGCATAAACAAGAAAATGGCGGTGCTCATGAAGCGTCGCAGCGTAAAGAAATGTCACGTGATGCGAACTGACCAATGATCGCGGTGGCGGCACGGAACAATAGGAGAAAAGAGTGTCGATACTCTGTAACCTTATCTAGTGGAACTAGGTTATTCTTTAGTGTAAGAGCTATCTTTATGCAGCCTATCACCTTTACATGTACCTCCTTCGGAACTTTGACATTTGGAAATGTGATTTATAGAATGTTACTTTTGTGTTCTGGAATGAAAATCGCTACATACTGTGGCGACTATTGAGGCTGAACGCGAGCATCAATGCAGTGCGAATGCGCCTGGTTTGTTCGCGCGAATTTTATTGTTTTAGGATTCTTTTTTTTTTACTTTATACAAATATATGGGCACAGCAAGCCATTGTTTTTGCTTTTCGCCCAATACGACTGCTGAATTCATCTAGGGGCGCTATTCTCGGAGCACTAAATTCACCGCGAACTGTGAATTCGCCGGAAGTCTTTCCTGATTTGCTTCCAATTTCAGTCACCTGCTTCCACTTGACAAAGAGGTTGTGTGTGCACCTTCGTCATTTTGATGTTTCGTGACGTTTACTAGCCAAACCTTTAAAGTTTGCCTTATTTCTCTCTACTGTAAGCGCATAATTCTTGGCGGGAAGTGAAAAACTCGACTAAACGCAGCGGACCTGACAACGTAGGCCTGACTTTATTATTGAACAACAGTACGACTTGTATGGCACGAGCTCTCTGTGATTGTACTGAGAAGATGTGCCGTAAAATATTTGATGGAACTTCAGGCTGTGTTAAAAGTGACGTGATGCTACGCAACAGCTTGAAAACGGCGGCTCCTGTCGCCTTGAAATAGGGCGAAAAAATTTCAGCTATCTTCGGCGCCGTGAAATCTCGTCCATTTGCAGCAAGCGCAGTTTTGCATGACGCGCTGTTTAAAGCAGTTTTCGAGTGAAAGAAATATACGTTTTGAATGGTTACAATTCAGCGATCACGGAGCATAAAATAACATGCCGTATTTGTTATTGCGATTGGCTATAAAATAAAAATCATTTGTTTGACGTAAGAGCAACATGAGAGGGCAGTACAAGAATCTCCATGACAAAGAGAACGGAACGAATGGCATTTGTCCACAGTCCTCCTAGTAAGCTGGCGGGTCACATGCTCAAACTCAAGAAAAAAACAACAAACAGAACTGGCTGTTTTATTAATTACTGCGCTGATTGAGTTCGAGTTTGACGATTGAGTGAATCGGCGGCATCAGTACGCTCTGCCGTTATTAGTCGCAGCATTTCGCTGTCCGTATGCGTCATACAATCGATGGTCACGGCCATCTTTTTCTGTGATAATGGCATAAACTTGTACCATAGCAGCAGACGGTAGCGTGGCGGCGGTGACGGTTGGGAAGGTGATAACGCAACAAAGCTTGCATTAAAGCAGAGAGCTCAACTGTTACTAAAAGCTATTGAACTAAATAAATAGATAGGGCCGAAAGATTATGTGATGTTCTTTCGCTTAACACCCCCGTTTGCACAGAGTTTCATACTAATATACGCTAGTGGGGGCACTGGCGTTAGTCTCCATGGGAGCCGCCGACTGTCTCCTTCAACCCCCATGATGGTGGCCATGACTGAAGGATGCGTGATTTTCGAACTTGGATTTGACCGAACTGTCACCTTGGGTTGGCTCGAAGTACTCTTGACATACCTTTCAAAGTACTTTTCAGTTGACTGAAAGTACCATTTTTGCAATAGAAAAACTGTAACTAATGTTTATTAGTCTATAAATCATTGTTCGTGTAAACGCAAAATGCAAAGACGATAGTATCAACAGCCATTCGATATGAACCCAGCATAAAAAATAGCAAACCAGCAATATTAATTTTTGTGGTTGTCTATGTTCAGATACTTACAAATGGTGTTTTGTGTACAGGTTACGGTACATTTCTTACGAACTACCACGACAGCATTGCCACACTTTTTCAAGAATAAACAGAAACCTTGTACACCTTCCCTAAATTATTCCTCCTAAAGTAAAGTTCAGTTGGGGATTAACGCCCGTTGTTAGTTCTGTAAATAAAGTTATCCTCTCTTAGTATCTTAATCAAATATTTCATGAATGATAGAACCTTGGAAGCGGCCGATCAGGGAAAGAACCACGCGATCAAAAATTACCGAACTTTGTTTTGTAGTGAAAATATACCTCAAATGAGTAGTATTCAGCGATAGGTAGTTGTAATGGTTATGTAGATTGCCACAGGTAGAGATGTAACACCGCAGTACCTGTTTTATAATTTGAGAGGTATGGAGCCCTGGAAGGTCCGGTTAAGTGTATGCAATTTATAGCTGAGAATACTGCGGTGTGTACGTATTTCCCGCACGCAATGCTGTGTGCGACTACGTAGTACCTACATAATATATGTATGTATGAGGTAGTATGTATGTATGTATGTATGTATGTATGTATGGATGGATGGATGGATGGATGGATGGATGGATGGATGGAGGATGGATGGATGTGGATGGATGGATGGATGGATGGATGGATGGATGGATGATGATGGATGGATGGATGGATGGATGGATGGATGGATGAGGATGGATGGATGGATGACGGATGATGGATGGATGATGTATGGATGGATGGAATGGATGGATGATGAGTGATGGATGATGGATGGTATGTCTGCGTGTATGCGTGTACGTTCATGTATGTATACAGGCATGTATGCATGTCAAAACGCTTGTTTGTGTCTGCCGTCTTAGTCAAAAGTTCCCAGACCGAAACGTCGTGTCGGAGCCGCCTCGCTTGGCTATCTTGACTCTTCCATCAACGGATATCCCAGACGGTCACCGTTTGCGGGCATAGAGGATGGGACAACGAAGACAAGCCTACACCAGTGCCTCTTGTGGACGAAATTTAAGGAGGTGGCGACTTGCGTAGAGGACCCGGAAGACGACTTCGAGGCAGCTGTCGTGAGCACCGCGGACAAGCCCACAGTGAGCGGGAGGTGTCGCGCAGCAAACCATTGCCAGATATAAAACCGCTCAATCTTCTCACACAGCCCGCTACCAGCCACATTAGGAGAAACCAGAGAATTGGAGAGCACACAACAGGGCTGATTCTCTGTGCAGGCGAAGAGCCAGGCAGCGCCGGACTCAGAGCGTGGTGTCACTTTGCTCCGTCATGGATTCCCGAAAGGATGCATCCAGGGCGTGTCGCGTCTTCGAGGCCTTTCTGCAACCTGCAGTGACGAGCAGACGTCCGGTGCTGGCTGCCGCCACATTGCTCAGAATCTCTGAGTGGGTGGAGGCGCCGAGAGTTTAGCCGACCAGTTCGCGTGGCCAGCCAAATACCCACTACCAGCCATAGTAGCCTTGCTGGACACGTCGTGACCTGACGTAACGGGAAGTGCAGGCCGCTCGTGATCGCTTCCCCAAATGGGCAGTGCCCCGGACATCGACCGGAAGAAATACGAGACGCTGCGCAATCTGGACGTCTCCCTAATGTCACTGCTAATGCAGCTCTCACCGTATCCGAAGAGGTGGAACACCCCAACTTCCTTGTCTTATGGGACTCATTTCGCCCAAAGTGGGTAAGACGCCAACTGAGCCCTGATCCTGCATGCTTGCATAGCTGACCTCTGCTGCTGGGAATTTGATTATTGCATTATCCTGGGCCGCCTGGGGTGGATGGTGGACTATCGCGGTTGCTTTCGAGAGCAGCAAGGTGGCTTGAGGTGCTACTGCTCTAGACTGACTCCCTGGGGCGTCGTGTACATGCTCCAGCAGGCCCGCCACAATGAGGAGGTGGCCTTCCTGTTTCCTGCTCGATGCATGCGTCAGCCTTCGACTATGTCCCTCACATCATCGTTCGGGAGGCCATTGACGCCATGTGTCTTACAACCCCGGGCGATTCGTACGGGCATTCCTGACGGACCGGATCCTTCATGTCAATGTAGTAGGAGCCACCAGTGTGCCCCCAGACGTTCAAACTGCGGTGGCCCAGTGGAGTATTTTGAGCTCATCTCTTTGATTTTTGGTTGCTCCCATCCGGTACTACATTCCTGCTGGACTCACGGGTTTAACCCTCGCGCCTATACGGTCACTTAGTTGGCAAACACAGGTCGGGATTGCTATGTATGTCGAGGATGTGGCGCTGTGGACTCGAGGAGTAACTGCAGGCTGCGCCAGAGTCACTGGGCGCATCCAGGAGAGGCTGGAAGAGGTGGCAAAGAAACGTGGTCTCCAGCTGTATGAGGTGAAATCACAGCCTCTTATGGGGCACCCCAAGGGATACATAGCCCTGCCTGTCGACGCCGACCATCACGCTTAATGGCAACTCTTGCCATGGAGCTTTCCTGTGAAATACCTGGTATCTTCTCGTCGACAGACCACTAACATGGCTCCCGGCTGTGAAGGCACTACGGAATCGCAGCATGGATGTGCTGAGAGGCAACCGACAGCTCTTGCACATGGCAACGGGTACACGCATGCCGTGAAACAATGGGTGCTTTATTGCATGACCTTTTCGGTCATTCTGTGCGCGCTCTCTCTGGTCCGCCTGGTGCCCCGGCGCTGAAAGGAGTTGGAAGCCCACCAGTTTCGCGCAATAAGCCTCTGCCGGGACCTACCTCGTCATCCTTGGTGACGGGAGCGTACACGGAAGTAGCCCTGTGTCTTATCCAGATGGCCGTACCGCATCATGTCGGGCGCCTGAAGAACGCTCCGGATGAGGCCGCCACGCTGCAGTGGTTACACAGCCTTCCCCAGCCAAAGGAAGGTACACTCGTGTGAATCTTCGGGAGGAACATAAGAAGGCCTCAACCACCTACTCCTGGTTCCGCCACCACCGGACACGGAGGAGGCCCTTATCGTCACAACTTTCCCAGGGGTGCGCAGCAAACGGAGTGCCATCTGAGGCCCTACGACAGGAATACTCTACCATGCTGATGGATCAAGTTGGCGGCTTCCCGCAGATATTCACAGACCATCTCGACCTCCCCCATCACAGGCGAGGCAGCAGCCACATGCACAGCACCAGAACGTCACGTCAGCTGGATCTGCAGCCCGCCTTTCTCCGCTTTCTCCACCTGTCCGTAAGTGACTTGACTGCCCTGGCTGGCGACAACCCTAGAATGGGGCCACCAAGATCCAGGAGCTAGGGGGCGGATGGAGTCCAACCCTGCCCTTCTCGAGCCCTGCCCGGCATGCGGTCGACCAGCCGTCTCGAAGCAGTGCTTACTATGGGCGATCTTTCGCGGCAAAGTGCACACTGCCGCTTTGTAGGCTGCCACCTCAGGCTACACGGCTGCCGTATTAATCCGGCGTTAAGAGCAACAAGGATACTGAGCTCTTGCGAAGCGATGCCCACCAGGTGGGTGCGCCTGTCTCCAAGGTCGTGACTGTACTCGATGCAGCCCTCATCGTCCGGGCCAGCGAGGTGGAGGCCATGCACCCTTATAATAGGCTCGTCAGAGGGCAGGCCTCTCAGAAACTGCCCGGCAGAATTAGAATGGTGCCAACGGGGCATGCTGGTAGCAAGGACGGTTAGCATGATGCTAAGGAGGCCCCCTCGGTCTTACTACGGCTGCGATTGAGCTTCTGCGACAAGGTCACAGTGAATCACCAGCGTGCGCCGACTGGCCTGAACCAGAGACACTGGAACACCCACTGCGCTGCTTCCCGCACCACGCTGGTCCCAGGGCCAACTTGCAGGCTGCCTACCAAACACAGCTGGAACTCCCCTCAGAGGCTTAGAGGACCTACTCTTCCACAAAGTCCCCGACTTCATCCACGAGTAGGCGTTCCACCACCAACTTTCTAAAGGAAACAAGGCTGGTCCAGTGGCTGTAGGGTAACATACTAAAACCTGTGGCATAGAGTGCCGTTCAATGCCCGAAACCCCTGTTTTCCGATTTGGCTGTGTGGTGCACGGCTCAGGTATTTAGTGCTTTGGTGGGTGATCCTGCATGTGATGACTCCCAGTACGGGGTTACTCACACACTTTCTACTTCCTGTGGTACTATTTCGTCTTTCCTACCGCATTCTCCCCCGCTGTATTTTCCACCTCCGCACTGTGTTGTATGCAGCTGTACTCCATGAATGCGCCGTTAATCCTCTTCTTCCGATTCCCTTCTAAATCAAACAGGATAAGAATGATTAGAGTTCTTGAGGTTGCGACAGCGACGAAGCGAAAGCACGGCGAGAGCAATGTTCCCTTTCGGTGAGCAGCTGTGTGCGCCGTTGATGGCAACGCTGGAATAACGGCGTGCCGATGATTCGGGCGCGGTTGCTGCAGACTGGGAACTTTTGATTAAGACCGTACATATGCCACACATCAGCTCGTTATTTCGGCTGCGACTGGAACACTAAATATGTCTCAAGCAGAAGAATGAATTTACGGGAGTCGTTCCACCCAGTTTTGTAGCCAAAGTACCACGCATTTAATCGAAGGAGTTGGTAAAATCGAATTAACAGATATCGTTAGACAGCAGCCGAAGGTACGTGCGTAAGATGCGACCAAGGCAGCAGCATGGTCGACGAGGTTGCGCGTGTGCTGGCGGATATATGCAGAAACTCTGCGCACCCGTGGACTTCTCGTCGCACAGCCTCGCGACGAAGATGGAGAAGGGCGCGAGCATGCCGATACAGAAGCGGGTAAGCACGAAGGCGTAGTTCTTGGTGTCCTGGTACGCGATGTGGGCCGGGTACGGGGCCCGCTGCAGGGATGCGGGTTTGGCCAGCAGGTGGGTGCGATTCATCACGCGTGCCATGTTGTCCAGGTGGTGCTGCTGCAGCGTTGCTATGATCGGCAGCAGCGTGTTCAGCTCCGGGAAGCGCTCCTCGGCCGACGGTCCTTGGGGCTGCGCCAGGAGGCGCTCCGGGAAGTGCACCTGCGGTGATAGGAGACCACAGGGAGCGGCGTTATCAGAGGCGCGTGAATGAAGGACCTTTCGTTCAGGTCCTGTGTTATCAGAGAATATTCGCGCACCTCCTCACTTGCGGGAATGAGCGCGCGCAATGCCGCGCCTTCAAACATCGAATCTCTTCAACGTTGTGAAGAGGGAAGACCAGTGAACCTGGCGCTCTGCTTGGATCATGCTGGGGTTGATCTATATTGGGGATTGCATATGTCGAATTATAAGGGCAGTGCTCGGCAGTGCTACCTCACATACTGTAGGTAGAGAAGATGTCGTTTTGTTATGCGCAGCTACGGCGATCAAATCGCATGCTGTAGTGCACCTCCAAGTGCGAGTTGCATTGAGCAATATCAGGGAGGAGAAAGAAGCTGCGCGTGGTGAATAGCCCACAAAACTCGGCAGAAAGGCGCCTGCGCTCGATGTTATAAAGCTTGGCAGTAACCATACTCTCTCCGTAGACGACGATATGGTTCCCTGTGCAGCACACATTGTGGGAAATCCAGCCTACAAAGACTAACCTTGCTTTAATCTCCTTAAAGACGGATTCACCTCTAACCATTTCGGCCTTAGTGGTGCCAACTGACGTCACCACATAAAAACATACACCGCCACTGTTGGGCTTTAGGGAAGCTGGATGCTACAAAAAAGTAGTATCTCGAGTGAACACAAAATTACGATTTCGAGGCTGAAAAAACAGAGGTCCCAGTTTCATTCCCAAGCTTGTCAAACTGTAAACATGTGCATCATGAAACGCATTTTTTTGTAGTATCATGCGGTCGTAAAATTTAAGAAAGCATGGGGAAAAAACTTTTATGCTGAACATAACTTAACTGCCAGATTTTCAAAAAAAAATTCCTCCATAATAAATCGGTAATTACTTGCACTGCCAGATTTATTTACATGATTATTGGCTTATGGAAGCCATAAACCTAGCTGAACATAGTGACAACATATTGGTGCTTGAAAAAAAAATCGGGACTGGCAGGGCTGAGCACCAATGCATTACTGGCGCTACAGGGTCGTCTTATATCAAAATACGGAAGCCCTAAGACCTTCTTTTCATTTTGAAAGATTTCTTCCACACGCTGGACACGTGCCCTCAGTAACCTACTGCTGCCAGTGCAAAACCCTGGAGTCACAGCCATAAACAACCTCGCTGTAACACGCGTTCAACTGGAAATATGCTTTCGCGGCGGGGTTTCTGTGCCACCGAAGTGTGGGTCCCGAACCCATTATGAGGCGAAATCTTAAAGTTCCCCATTCCGCAAAGAAAAGAGCCATTGTTGCTGTCCGGTCAATAAATAGGCGCCGATGTTGAGAGATCAAAATGATCAAATAAAAAAAACACATAGAGACTCCGGTGGGATTCGAACCAGCGTCTCCGCAATAGTAGCTCGAAGCTTTACCAGTATGCTAGCGTCTCGTGTAATTTAGCCCAATTCTATCCCTTGCACGTTGCGACCAGCAGAAGATAAGTAATTGTAGCTGTTCTTTTCTTCGTAGCACATGCCCATGAGGGGGATC